>CACVKI010145688.1:25371-129110 GCA_902732785.1 Trichogramma evanescens
CCCCCCCCCCCCCCCCCCCCCCCCCCCCCCCCCCCCCCCCCCCCCCCCCCCCCCCCCCCCCCCCCCCCCCCCCCCCCCCCCCCCCCCCCCTAAAACCTGCCTTTTTGGCATGACGTCATTTATGGATGTCCCCTAAGCGGAAGCAGAAAATCATCGTGGTTACTGTATAAACTCTATACAATTATTGTTCAAACGAATCGAACGCAAAAACGTGAGCCATTATATTATTATTAGAATTATTATTACTATTATTATTATTCAGATGCAGATGACTACCTTCTGCTGCTGCTGCTTTTGGCGTATGTGCCACTGAGCACACATGTCAAAGGTCACGAGGGTATTTGAGGATTACGCGCAAGTTTAGCATAATATTAGCAGATATGTCTGTGCTAATGGTGGAAAAGACCGAGTGTAGTCTTGTATATACGTGCTATATTTATACATATATAGAGAGGGAGCGAGAGAGAGATGAGACGAGTATAGAGAAAGAGAAAGGGAGCTTTGCGCACCACCGAGAGGAGAAAGACAGCGCGCGCCAGCTCTCTCTCTCTCTCTCTCTCTCTCTCTGTGCTGCACGCAGGAAGCCCCCCTCTGAAGCAGCAACAGCAGCCAGGCAGGCAGAGGCAGGCAGCGCGCCGGTATTATTCATGGATTACCTCACTTGTCTCGACCACAATCCTCCCAAAGCCTCCATTAGAATAATTGCTTCTTCATCTTCTTGCTTATACTCGGGTGCATCCTCCGCGCGCGGTGGCGTCTACTACCAGCGCGTCTCCTTTGTATGCGCGGCAACGGCGGCATATAGAGCACACCCCGGCGTACAGAGAGCCTGAAGCTCGCGCGAGAGCGCAGTTATATGTATGTACTCACGCAGGTTCTCTCTCTCTCTCTGTAGTCGGGGCTACACACCTTTCTCGCGCATTATACATTCAGCTTAAAATCTTATATGTACCTGCTGCTATATGGATACTGTACCGGAGCTTGCATACGTACTACGTACGTAGAGAGCGCGGAAAAGCTCCCTATATGTGTGCGCAAGCTCCGGCTTCTTCTCGCGCGCGCTCGCAAGCTCGCTCCTCTCCGGTGCGAGTAACGCGCGGGCGCTATTCCGGAAGCCTTAGAGAGACTGAATATGCATATACGCGCATCGCGTAGACTATTGAGACGCGCGAAGGCGAGCCTTTGGACGACGACGATGATGATGCTCTTTGATGCAGCTGATCATACCAAGCACTCATTGCGAATTGCTTGAATTTACTCGAGAAAACTTATCTTTTACGCTCTTACTCGTTTTTCTTTTATATGTATGAATCTGCCCTCGCCTCTATACTGCGTTTATGATAGGGAATGTGCGCGATATTACGCGCTCCTAACTTTTATTCTTTTCAACTTTGCTGCGTTCCACGACCCGCAAGCTCGACTATCAGAGCTTCGCGTACCAATCTAAATAATCATTTCGTTATCCAAAAGGAAACCTTTCGATACTACGCAGCTGTGATATATGGCGGGTGAAATTTATGAATCATTTATGCAAGGCTCTGCGTGAAACTACAAATAAGTACAGGATTTACTGATGTTCTCATACATATAAGTTAATCATTCAGATTGGAATTAAAATGCTCCGAAATCGAGCTTTAGAAATTGCTCCAAACTTTTTTCGGCTTTAAAAAGATATGGTAAAATGACTCCGAAATCGTTCCTGCTCTAAAACATTGCTAATGTCTACGTCCATATCACTTTGAAAACTACGGTTCTCGTCCGATCACCGAATATAAACAAAGTTGAGCGCGGTTAGTACTTGGATGGGTGACCGCCTGGGAACCCCGCGTGACGTAGGTACTACTACTCCTTCTTTTGGCTTTTTTTCGTGACCCATCTCGGATTTTACTATTTCACAGTTGGGGGGTCTGTATGAAATAGCTTTACTTCCTGCCGAGAAATTCAAGAAAAAATAATATACGAAAGATGGTGTAAGTAAAAAATAATACCAGCTTCGTTTCCGTTGATGATTTATGTGGGATCTCTGACATTTTCTATATTTTGTTTCCGTAGGTCTGTAATCTACTATTAATAGACAGAAAAGAACTGCTCCGTAATTGTGTACAGTAGCATTAACTTGGGATTAGACTGGTTATTTGAATAATTACCATCGATAGAATTAAATGCAACTCATTGATGGAGATTACAAAAAAATTACCCGTGTAGCTCAAAAGAAACATATCAAATCAATGAAAACGTACTTTGTAACCCAATAGAAAATCAGACCCTGTCAAGGACATTTTTACATCTATGAAAAATATTAGTTCAATAAATGAATTGTAATTTATTGGTAGTTATCTTTGAGGAATACTACGGAGTTCGATGATTTGACTGATACATTCGTCTATTATGATGACTATATTTCGAATTAGTAAACAATGAATCCCAAAATAATCTTAATGGTGTTGGGCCGAGTCGCGATATATACATCGTGTCTCGTGTACTGGTGCTCATTAACTTTTGAGCTTTAGTAGCGAGTTGACGAAATAAAACTTTTTCATAATTCGAGAACCATAGAAGTAAGTACGGATCGTTTCCGACCTTTTGTTGATACATTTCCTGCAATAAATAACCGTTGAATTAAATGTTATAGTAATCATGTCTGACGATTCGTCTGCTGCTGGTTCGAGGCAAGATTGCGAAGATCAGGAAAAATCTTCATGCGGTACTTCAAGTGTACAGACCACTTTAATTGTTAAAGTCGAAAAAATGTCATTGGCCTCGGATGACGAGCAAAACAAGGACTACGTCGAGGCGCAGTCGGTGCGAAGTGAGCATGAACGTAGTTTCATAATACCTTCTATTACAGTTACCGAATATTGTGATGATGATGATGTTGTTGTTGATTGAAACAAAAAACCCTTAACTTTTGCTATAAATTCGTCGTATACGTCGTAAATTACTAAAAAATGTCTAAGTCCGTATTAAAATCAATTCTTGAGAACAATTTTATTCTCGAAATCAAATCGGTCCGTATTAAAAGTCTGACTATAAATAATTGATTAACACAACTATTTAATGTATCATCCGTCAATTTATAAATATTACTGTGATGTTTAATAAAGTTTCTCTTCATCGTTAAAAATTAATTGGCTATTATCTTTTTTCAAATCAACAAATATGTCTTACCTCTAGAAGGAACAACGATTAGGTAATAAATTTTTGCATTCAATTACAAACAATCCAAATAATTGCATCAACCATTGTAGCGTGTATGGAAAAACTCAACAGAAAGATCTTCACGGTAAAAAGCGAGCCTAGCGCGAGCGAGATAAAATTGTACGACTAAAAATGGGATAGGAAGATATGTCGCAAGCATGGCAAAGTCAAAGGGGCACCCATTCGCGGCACCCACGTGCCGTACGATGCCGCGCGAATGGCTCAAAATCGATATCGGTTGACTTGACGAAACATCTCACGTTTCTCGCGCGCGCGCGACGAAGGTCTCTCTCTCCTGCAGCACCATAAGGAAATGATACCAAATGCATTTCCCAGGCGAAACTCTAAGCGTAAGTATATATCCTTCGCGCTTTTCTCGGCACTGCGCCATAGAGGTACGCGTCAACCCCGAAAAAAAGGGAGAAAAAACAGCCAAGGTGTGCGTACAATTGTAAAAAGAAAATAGAGAAAGAGAGAGAGAGAAAAATGAGAGTAATAGCGTATCGTTCTCGATGAGGGCAAAAACAAAGAGAGTAAAAAAAAGCTAGCTAGGTAACGTATTATGCCGAGCGAGCTGCGCGCATGAAGCTCGAGGAATATAAAGCCCCGCTCGTGGATCGCGTACTTTATTTCAATTCGCTCGTCGTCGTCGTCGTCGTCGTCTCCTAAGCACGCGCACGACTGAAAATTTAATTTACCTCGGCGATGTTCGGGGAAGCGCGCGGAGAAGTGCTACTACTGTACGTATATAACTGCTGCGTGCGGGATGACAGGTACTACCTACTATCCTACTGCTGCTGCACTTGCACACACACGCACCCGTCGGCAATAAGTATCATAACGAGAATAACGAGAGGAATGCTATACGCTACTCTTCTATGTCGATATCGAGGAAGGGTGGTGGTATAGGCGAACGACGAAGACACGCCTGCCATAATGCATTTCGCAGCTTTTCTGCTGCCGATCTCGTCGCGCGCGGCACTGCTTTTAATTAATCGCGAGGAGTAATTGTAAGCTTGGTTGGCATACACGAAAGGTATAGAGACGACGGAGATGCGAAAAAATACTTATCTGTTACGTTTAAACTCAATTGTCACGACTGATTTCAATTTATGGAGAAATTAGAAAACTCAAACTAGTTTTGAAAATATATCTCAAGTGTACGAATTTGTCTTGATTTAATAATGTAATTTATTATTGAAAAAAATGGGAATGTTATCAAGTATCACTTTTAACGCATTCCCAAAAAAATCGTCAAAACTCATAAGCATTTCTATTTCTAATTGAGAAATCAAGAATAATTTCAGTTTTTTGCTCATAGTCATTCTCTACTGTGTCAGAATTTCAACAGAAATAGTAATGAAGAATCTTTTTCTGAGAATGTACATTTTTTTGTTATTGTAAAATATGTAAACTAGTAACCAGTAATTTAACTGTTTTTTTAAGAATTTAAATTAAGAAAAGCATAATTTAATAAAATGAATATAACTTGATAATATAGATTTAGCTTAGAAATTTTCAAAATTAGGAAAAAAATTGATGTTATTAGCTAGTTGATTGCATTGTGTATTCTACATTCCTTTTATTTGAATAAAAATAACCACAATATATAATTGAAGCATGAAATTTGAAAAAAAAATCATTAGCGGTAGTTACAATAAATAACATCACATTCCTTTTTTAAAGAATCCATTGAATATATTATGGCTTTTTAAGATATCCATTATTTCAAATTCTATTCTCATAAATATTATGTTAACCAGCATATTGCCACATAACATGATTTCTACTAAACCATTTTCAATGATACTTAATATTAGATGTAACAATGACTGAATTATTGTTCTTCCTTTTTCTTCTTGGGCCACCTATCTTGACTAGGATCTGCTAGTGGTCTTCTTGGATATGGACCTGTTAGATCCCATCTTCCATTGAAAAAGTCTGTTGCTACCATAGCAATCATAAAACTCCACACAGCTGTATGGACAATGACAGATGTTTCAACCATTTTGAATCCAAGTTACAACCTGTAAATTATTATTCGTTTCATTATTTTTGTTAAAACCATTATAATTGATTTTACTAAAATATTGCAATTATAATATTTTTTTGAAAATTATAATAACAATGTTTTCAACAAAATCAAAAACTTGAAATAATACAGCCTAGCGTAGCCACTGTCATTATTTTCCTCAAAAAATTTGCATACTCAGCTTGCTTACTTGAGAGTCAACTTTAGTCTAAATTTACTTGTCAATTTGTTTGTCTTTTACTTTCAATTAATCTTTAATCAATAAATGGTAATTTACTACTTGTTTTTATAAAACATGTCACTTTCATCCAGGCAATCAAATGCGTTTGTTTGGTAAGTTATGTAAGATGCTCTAAATACTATGATAGTCAATGTGAAAGTTGACTAAGGACTTACTGTATTTTACAAGAAACTGATCACTAAAAAAACTATTGAAGGCTGCGTTTTTCAAGCTTTTGTTTACATTTTGAAAACTATAAATTACAAGTGTCAAACCATTGGGTTCATTCTAACCTTCAAATGCTGTCTAGTGAGAAAGACGATATGGAATGTTGCAACCTGGAAGTAAACAGAAGATCGATTGATGAGTACACATTTACGAAAAGCCCTTGGTAATTTCAAGTAAAAACACTTAAATAATTACCGTTTCTATCGGTGGGCAGCTTGAAAAAGAATTGACACCTCAAACTGACTGCACCAGTCCTATCTATAATGTTGTCGTTGGAATCATAGGTTTCTGCTACGAGCTCGAAACGACTTTACCGTACAAAACATTTGTGTTCTGCTGCAGACATAAACATTACATCTAAGAATATTGATTTATTCTTTTTTTGTTGAATATTTTTGTTTTATTATTTAGAAATCAAGGAAAAATATTATGATATATCAATATTATTATATTTAAAATTTTCTAGCGTTATTAATTGTGAAAACCGTAATATATGTCAAATGTCGAGAGTACCTACAAAATCCCACAGATGGCGTTTACTTGAAATAACGAGTTTGAAATTTTATACTGAAGCGCTATGGCAATGTATTAATACCCTAATATGCCAATAAAAATCCACTAAAACTAAATTGAAATTTTATATCGACTATCGTCGATGCATTTCTCAAAATTTAATCGGAAGTAATTTTTTAGCTCTTTGCTATATTAATAATTTTCATATCATTTGAAAACTGATAAAAATAACTTTAAAAATACGATAATGTTCATGTAAAAATATATTTATTTTATTACACAATAGTATACAGAAACATTATAATACACTACAGACTACAGAAACATTAAAATCAATTGAGAAACTCATAATTCTAAATTAAATTACATCACCTCCTATTTCGGCTTGAATAATTTAAAAAAAAAAAAAATAGTAGTCTCATACAAAAAATAAAATTTTCATTATCAATATAAAAAACAAAATAAAACATCACAGCTAAAATTATACAAGCTCGCTTGGTGGGTACGTGCATCATCATCAGTTGTTATCGTAAAATTCGTGATAAACGTTGAGCAATCGCTTGTTCTGCGGATCAAACGGGCTCTTCAAGTACATGTCGGCGGGGAAGAGTTTGCCCTTGATCTCGACCTCGTAATTGCCGGCCTCGAGGAACTCCTTGGTGACCATCTCGCCCCGAGGATGCTTTATGTATCTGAAAATTAAAATGATTAAATTATTAGTATTATATAGATCTCAGTAGGAGGATACGTGATAAAAAAAATTTGATTTTCATCACTTACGCGTGTCCAATACTGTATCCAAAGTAGTGAGCGTATTCGGCTCGTCTCAGGTATCCCACGATCTCGCCGTCTCTGTATACCGTTTCCAATCCCCACATCGGTACTTGACTAGAATAAATAAAAATCATATCCAAGTTAATCGATCGGTAAAAAGTTTACGAAAATCGGTATCGTTACTCACTGCTTGACGTGCAGCGTGACCAGTCGCTTCTTGACGCCGCTCTTCCTCAGCTCCTCCACCGCCTGACTGCCCAAGTACTTTCCGTCCTTGCGACAGGTGAATCCCAGATTGGCCTCCAGTGGGCTGTCGTCGCTCCTCAGATCCGAGTTCCACAGGTGATAGCCCTTCTCGCAGCTCAGACTGTACAACGCCCTGTATCCGGCCAGCTTCAGTCGCCACCTCTTGCCGTACTCCATGATGCCGCGATAGACTCGCTCGCACGACTCCAGGGGGACGTGGAGCTCGTAGCCGAGCTCGCCGACGAAACTGATGCGAAACAGTCGCACCTTCCTGCCGTTGGCCTTCATCAGCTTGGACGTGGAGAAGGGAAAGTCGTCGGCGAACAGGTCCTCGTTGACGATGTTCTGCAGTATCTTCTGGCTGTTCTGGCCCTGGAGCGAGAGCACACCCATCTGATTGGTGGCGTCGCTGAGGCTCACGTTGAAGCCCTTCTCGGCGATCACGCGCCGTATGTGCGCCCAAGTGTGGTACGACGACAGACCGGCCGAAACTGTATAATGAAATCGTGTCGATCAGGTTGAGAAAAAAATATATTGGTGATTTGATGATATCGTACCGATGTAGAGGGCCTTGCCCTTGAAAATGGGATCGACGACGCTGCTCGAGCCCGGCAGTATCCAGGTGATGGTGCAGTCGGCCTCGGTGCCGCCCTTGGCGTTGAGCATCGTCGTGTAGACGGTCTTGTCGATGTCCGAGTCCGTCTTGGCCGTGAACAGATAGTCGGCGGCCTTCTGCGCGTCCGGCCCGCACAGGTAGAACTTGCCGAAGTACGAGAGATCGAAGAGGGCCGCGTTGTTGCGACAGGCCAGCGCCTCCTCCCTTATCTGCGGGCACACGCAAAAAAATGAGAGCGGCAGTGGTAGCGAGATTCCGCGATGTGACACTCGAAAATATGATTATTAATAATTTTGGAGAAAAATCCTAGTTCGAAGACAAAAATCACGATTGAAAATTTTGCCACTTGACGCGTGTAATGAGCGTTGATGATTATTCATTGATTCCCAAATGTTCATGAGAACTACAGAACTATACTGCTACCAGAACAATAAAAATGTTGATAGATATTTTTTCTATAGCTACTTATGGGTTTCGGAGGATGAAAATTATTGTGAATTTGACTGTTCATTTTGTGTTTCTCCTCGTCGAAATTACTCAAAACTTTTCTCTGACTCTCTTTTACATTGAATAACTATTTAAAATGTATAAAAAAAAATTCTTATGGAATTTAAACCTATTCTTTGAACGATTTTTGACACTTTTTATCTTATACAATTTTTCTGT
This sequence comes from Trichogramma evanescens, assembly GCA_902732785.1. NCBI lineage: Eukaryota > Metazoa > Arthropoda > Insecta > Hymenoptera > Trichogrammatidae > Trichogramma > Trichogramma evanescens. Next base: position 33,865 of record CACVKI010145688.1, read on the forward strand.
TAAAGTTAACGGTTGTCGCATTTGTGCATTTATATATTGAGAAAAATATCATAAAAAAAATTACCATGTTCACAGTAACCGAGAGATATACGCATAAATTCACATAAAAATTAAAAATTTTTACGAAATTTTACTCTGTAACAAAGGAATTTTTACTTGAAACTAGCTAATACATTAATACCTCATTTTTTCGTTACAATATATCAATTATTGAAATATTTTGACTATGTATTAGACATAAGATATATAATCTCGTTTTTTTGTTGATTTAATTTTAAAGGCATTATTTTGCTTTGTTCACATCGACAACTTCGAAATTTCATGATTTGAAATTTAAGCTATTCACGTAAAAACTCGGGAAGAGACAACATCGATGATTTAGCTGAGTTCAACACTTTGTTTACATCGTGTGTTTCAAGTGTACGTATGAGCGACCTCCGTGTGTTGTCTGGAACGCGCATAGCGTTTCATCGTGCATGCCATAATAGTGTTACCGAACACGGAGAGGGTTGTGAGCAAATCTAGTCGAGCATAAGTTGATGCATTGCTCTTCATCGCGTGTAGACACAGTTTTTCAAAATAAAGCGAGCACAGTAGTTTTGTTAGATTACTATATTAAAATATTGCAGAAATATTTCAAGCAATTCGAGCTGAGAAAGATGGAATCCAGTGGTCTTAATTGTGCAGTCAGGTAACATTCATTTTTCGAAATGCAAATTATAAAAATAGTCCAAAATAACACTTGATCTTATTGAAGACATTGAGGTTATTTCAGGGTGAAAGAGGAGCCAACTGATAATTCGAGTACTGAAAACTATCGCGAGATGATTGATGAGAAACCCGATCTAAAAAACGTTCATCTCTTGCCATTTTCGGGAGAAAATTCGGTAAGTGTTGATAATTTTACGTAACTCGTATCATTATTATGTGTATCTCTTATTTAATTTTTCGACAGACACGTACTCTTCGAAAAAATATAAATCACGAAATTGAACTTGATAACGAAGTGGAAATGGTTATTGAATGTAAAGACGTCAAGCCCAATTTTAATTTATTAGCAATCGAGAAAATTGACGATGATTCTCAAAGTTACTTGCAGAATGTAAAAAGAAATAGTGATGGCTATAAAAATCAAAACTACATTAAAACAGAAACCGGTAATGAAGTGAAACAGGAATTTTTTGGTGACACTGCAGAAGAATCAAATTTCGACTGTGAACTTGCGAAAAAAAATAGACTCAAAACGCACAATGGTGTAGTACGTAATGATACAACTTACGCATGTGAAGTATGTAATAAGACATTTTCCCGTAAAGTTAATATCAAAAAGCACATCGATTCAGTGCACAATGGTCTTAAACATACATGCGATGTATGTGAAAAGACATTCACAACGAGGAGCAGTCTCAAAATCCACATCGATGTGGTACACAATGGTTCCACACGTATAACATGTATTACATGCGGAAAAAAATTCACACACAAGGTCAGTCTCAAAATTCACATCGATTCGGTGCATAATAAAATCATTCATGCATGTGATATTTGCGGCAAATCATTTACTCAAAAAGTTAATCTCAAGACCCACATCAAAGCGGTGCATAATGGTGTTAGTTTTACATGTGATATTTGCGGAAAGAAATTCTCGATGAAGGGTAATCTCAACATACACATCGATTCAGTGCACAATGGTGTTAGACATACTTGTAGTATTTGCGGAACGACATTTGCACATAAAAGTTATCTCAAAAAACACATCGATTCAATGCACAATGGTGTTGGAAATGCATGTGATACTTGCGGCAAGAAATTTTCATGTAAGAGTAATCTCAAAGCCCACATCGATAGAGTTCATAGTAAAATTGCATATGCATGTGATATATGCGAAATGAAATTCACAAGTAAGGGTAGTCTCAAACGTCACATGAATGCGGTACATAATGATATTAGATATACATGTCATGTATGTGGAACGATTTTCACGCAAAAGTCCTCTCTCCGAAGACACATTCATACAAAACATAATGGTGACACATGTGCACGTGATAATAGCGGAAAGAAATATAAAGCAGAGAACACATGAAAAGCCCACCGCATAGCATGTCACTCACGCATTAAAACATAATACAAGTAAGCAATTTAATTTCTATTACTGGAAGTAAAAAATTAAAAATGTTCATGTATAATAATATCATGAGCTCCTTCCATGATATCTACTATGTTAAAGCAATGTTTAAGTTGTAAAAAAAATTAATAAAATTTTGAAAAATAATGAAGCATATTTTGTTAATAAAATTGTAAACTCCTTATGTTGATGTCAATTTTGTCATGTCAATTATTTTTTAAAGCGGTTCGCTCGCCATAAGTTTTCTTCCAGCTTTGTGTCACGACTTATCCTATAGGAACAGTACCGATTCTAAACTATTTACAACAAAGATTTTTGATAACATCCCACGATTATTATGGATATAGCAATTTTTTTTAAGATACTTTTCATAGTCAGTAGTTGAACATGCACTTGAAACTTTCATTTAAACGTCAAACACGGAATAAGTAGTCACATTTATGGGATAACCCGATTTTTCGTCCTCGATAACACAAAATTAGCCCACCAAAAGTAGCCCCAATTTCCAAAGTACACGCGTCAAGGGACAAACATTTCGATCGTCATTTCAGCCTCGAATTTATAAAGAATTTTTTTTTATAGGACAATCGTCTAAGCTCTCACGTTGTCGAAGTGCGGTGGAAAGTCGAAGGTGTGGTCCTGGGCGAGCAGGTCGATGTAGCGATTGCCCTGGTGCCTCGTGGTGCCGTAGCTGCCGTAATAGTCGTAGGCGGGCACCGGTGCGGTGCTCTCGTCGCTCAGGTACCAGCCCGGTCGCTCCCAGCCCTGGCGCTCCTCCATCACGGCTCCGGATTTCAGCAGCAGCTATATACATTGCACGAGACACCCAAACACAAAGACATATTTATTAGAGAATCGGTCATCGATAAATTTTATAGAGTTGACTGACCTCGTGAAAGGGACTCGTTTGAAAGTTTCGCCCAGCCAGCGGCTGATCGTGCGGAAAGACGATCGAGTAGTTTTTCACGTAGGCCTCGTGCGAGCGCTCGTTCGCCCAGACCATGTCCTTGCTTTGTTCGGGTGTAAATCTGTTCCACCAAATTCATTATTAAATATCCCAGTTACATCAAATTACGATCGGCAAGCTCGTAATTCGCTCGGTGCGGCATACCTGCGTATATCGTAAAAGAACATGTGCGCCTTGGGCCTGCCGTTGATGATCCACTCGGCGATCTCCTCGCCGCAGCCGCCGCTCAGCATCATGCCCGCGCTGTTGTAGCCGCACGAGTAGAAGAAGCCGGAGCAGCGCGGATCCTCGCCCATGATCGGCTTGTGGTCGGGCGTGAAGCTCTCCGGGCCGCACACGGTCGACTTGATGCCCGTCTTGCCCAACTCCGGCACGAGGCTGACCATCGACTCGAGATGGGCGTTGAACACGTTCCAGTCGAGGTCGTACAGGCCGAACTTGAAGTCTTTGGGCACGCATCGGAGTATGATGGGATTGGCCTCGTAGCCGCCTATGTGCAGACTGTCGCCCTGCACCTTGATGTAGATGCTGTAGTCGTGATCGCGTATGTTCGGGCAGCCTCGGACGGCGTCGCCCGCCAGCGCCTCGGTGACGACGTAGGCGTGCTTCATGGGGGTCAGAGGTATGTCGAGCTTCATGCTCTTGGCCAGTTTCTTGGACCAGGCACCGCAGGCGTTGAGCACCTTGTCCGTCCTGATCACTCCGTGCTCGGTCTCGACCCCGGTCACGTGTCTCGCGCCGAACATCTTCTCGTCCATGAGTATCCTCGTCACGGGGCAGTCCTCGAAGACCTCGGCGCCTCGACGCTTCGACAGCTTCACCAGGGCCGCGACCATCTGGGCCGGCTCCAGCAACCCATCCTTGGGCGAGTGTATGGCCCCGAGGAAGGCTCGCTCGTCCAGCAGCGGGAACAGCTCCTTGGCCGCCAGCGAGTCGATCATGCGCGCCCCCACGCCGAAGACCTTGCCGATGTCGACCAGTCGACGATACTCGTCCATGCGCTGCTCGCTGTGGGCGATGAACAGGCCGCCGTTCTGCGACCAGCCCGAGCTCTCGCCCTCCTCGAGCTGCTCCTGGAGCTCGGCGGCGAGTCGCTGGGTGGAGCGCAGCAGGCCGATCTCGGTCTCGCAGGGCCTGAGCGACCAGCACATGCCGGCTGTGTGCCACGTGGTGCCCGAGGTCAGCTGGGCGCGCTCCAGCAGGACGGCGCGCACCCCCCGCTTGGCCAAGTGATAGAGCGCGCTGCAGCCGGCCACTCCGCCACCTGCCGATCGAAAGCCAATATAATTGTGAGATCGGTTGCGTAGCTCAATCTATGTAGATAATATCGTTGAAAGACTTACCGATGATGACGACATCGGCGGACTCGGGTAATTCGATTTTGCTCTTGACTGGTGCATCTTTGATACAGCTGCCGCTGGTGGATGTCGACGGGGTCTGAGTGCCAAGCGACCGGCTCAGATTACCGTGCCACTTTTTAAACTGCAAATTACCGATTTTTTACAATTTAATCGAGTCACTGTCGTTTTTTGACCTTGTGAAAAATATTGTACCTTGCTAGTGGTGGCCCGCAACATTTCATTTGCCCGATCGACGAAACCGTAAGCGAATCGACCGAGACCTGCTGTTGCTGCTACTCCGGCGTCGCTGCCCGGCTGCTGTCGCAATGGCGAGCCCCTCAAAGACGACGAGGAAGACGATGATGATGCTGCAGTAGCAGCCGCACGAGTAGCCGCTACTAATCTGCTGCAGCTACTGCTGCTGGCGGGGCTCATAACACCCAGCGCTGCTTCTTCTTCTCGGTTGCTTTATCTCTCTTTTTTTCGTCCTATATATCTTTCTCTTTCTTTCTCTTTCTTGATTATATCCAAGTGCCTCTCTCGTGTGCACTCCCAGTGCGGGGAGGCAACGCACAAAAAGTTTCCGATAAAATTCAAATAATTCTCGCTACGTCGAACATTATCGGTACAATTATTACTGCTCTCATGTATTCGAATTGTTTCCGTATAGCTGCAGCTCTGTACAAAGAAAACAGAGAAAAAGAGACAATCATCAAAGTGCATTTAATAAATTGACAGATTTTTGATAAAGTTATAATAACTGAGCGATGAGTATTTGTTCGTTTTGTTTCCTTCTTATGTGCATTAATATATATTTACGATACGATCGATGCTATATACCGATCGATTCGCAAAGAAAATATATTTTTAACGCTTCGTTGGAGTGGCTCCGATAAGCTGTGCGCGCCGATCGTATTATAAAAACAAAAATTTATTTATCAACGAGAGGCAGCTATATTGCTGCCCCCGGAAAGCATTTATAAACAGGCAATAATATTATATATGTTTTTAAATAACAACAAATATTATTAAAGCGCTGCGACGTAATCGCATTTTTTTTCTCTTCGGCTAACGAGAGGAGAGAAAGCTAGATTATAAGTTTTACAGCACGAGTAAAGGCACTTGCTGCTACTATACAGTGTCGATCGAGCGCAAGAAGGGTCGTCGACACAGTCTCCGATATAATTGATCGTTAAGTCGAGTGGCGCGTGTTGCACGATGTGTATTGTAATAGGCCGGTCGAGCACATTGTGTCTGTGCGTTTGTCGCGTACATCGTGCACTACTATATACATATATGTCCTGCAAAGCATTTACATAGCAATAATAAATGAACGCATAAATCGAACGCGCTTTCGAGTTAAAAATACGAGCGTGTGAATTTTTGTTGATAAACACCGAATATAATCGAATACGATTAAATAGGCATTGACAATCGATAAAGCGCATCAATAAATTAATCGATATAGAGATTATGTTTGAATACGTACGATTATATAGGCTCGCACGTGATGACAAAATATTCACGCTCGTGTGAGTGTTCGACAGATCCCCACAGCTCAGTGTCGTGTGCGAGTACGGAATATATGAATGATAATTCGACGGTTTCGCGCGCGCGCGCAATGAAAAATCGGTATAGCGCGCGTCGATTGTTTTTTCGTGTACGTACAAGTTTCGGAGTCGTGGCGTGCGCTTTCGGAAAAACAACAAATGAAGCACGTGCGCGCTGGCGTGTGCGCTTCCCATGTATATGTATATAGGCGATCTCGCATGCTGATGTATTGTAACATTGCCGAGCGCACGATTCTACCGATCGATACACGGCTATTCGAGCGAACGAGGTTTTATAATGCAAAATTATATGCGCTTATACGCCAGCGCATTTACACTCTCGTTTCCTCTTTCTCTTCTTCTTTATTTCTTTCTTTATTTTTCTGTTTTTGCAATCGTATACGCGCGCGCGCGCGCGCGAGTTGATGAGTTATTTGTTGCGCTCTTCGTGAATGTGTGTTTGTGTGCGAGTGCCATTATATATATCCCGGTGTTATCGCTTGATGCACGCGTGACCTGCCAGAGTATTTTAATAATAATATAAACAACGCGCAGATCTCGAGCGCAGCTGTATGCGACTGTTTTGGATTCGAATTGGGCGCGCGATCTTTTGCCCGAAACGAGTCTCTCGTCCGCAATTTATAATAAAAAAATTAAATTAAAAAAAACTTGTTGAAAATGCGCGTCAACTTTGGCCGCTCGAATCGTTGATTAATTGCACACGGAAAAACGCACATGGCTTTTATTTACAAATGAAATATAATAATACAAAATTGCGACTCACCTGTATCGACTACCGCGACGATTCAGTCACTGTATCACGCATACACAGACGATATTGGATCTCTTTACCCAATTCGACTCTATAAAAACACCGAAACTGCATATACGTATATATGAACTACCGGTTTCACGCGCTTCGCTCGTGTGTGCTGCGTGTGCCTCGCGATCGCTGCTGCAGTTTGGCGGAATATAAACGCACTGCCCCCGCGCCGCGGTAAAAGAGATTTGCGATCGCCGGACGGGGCACTCCTTCCTCCTTTTTCTGTTCTGTCTCTTTCGATGTGTGCATGCATGCAACATTGTATGCGATGTACGCGCACACGTACGAGAGGATGGCTCCTTTTTTATTCTTCCCTCTCCTTTTTTTTCGAGTGTAATATCTCGTTTGTGCGTACCAATGAGTTTATTCTTTTTTTCTTTCTTTCTTTTTCTCTCTCTCTCTTTCTCGACTTTAATTATTTTTTCTATATATCGCTGTCGCCGTACGATCATTTGCTTTAACATGGTGCGCTTTGCACTCGTGCGGCTTTAATATGTACGTGCAGACTTTATAGCGCAATGAATAGATTGACTTTGCCTTTGAAAAAAAAAATAAAAAAATTATAAACGATCATTTTCTTTTATGACACATCGTTTGCTGGTCACCAAAAAAGGCATATCGATTCGATAATTCCCCGGTGGGACAAAATAAGAATACGTTTTATAAATAGAATCGCAATAACGCGTGGCAGAGGTGAAACCGGTTTCGTGCTCGGAAAAAAGGGCATATCAATTCGTCGGGCTGCGAACTGCTACTCCGATTCTGAATGCGATAATACAAGAAAACGTGCAACTTGGCACATGCATTATTATAATAAGTGTGCGGGAGAGCAACGGAATTATAACTGTTCATCGTCTCTCTTTGTCGACTGAAGCTTTTTGCTCATAATTATGCTTTTGGCGAAAACAAAAGTATGATATTTTAAATTGCAAATTTTATTATCCAAGACATTTTCGACTCTCCGCGTGCATACAAGAGTCTCGAGTGCAGCTCGTACAAAAAGCGTGATTTATTATTAAAAGAGATCGTGACCTTGAAATCGGCCAATCGGCACCGCGACAGAGATCGAACCGGTTTCTATGGATCACACATTTTTCTGCTGCCCCTTCGCGGTGCGCTCGGCTCGCTCATCGCCGTCGTCGTCGTCGTCGTCGTCTGCCGCTGTGCTGCACTTGACATTCGAGTTGATGATCGCGATGTTTATATTATTATCGTGTATATCGACAAAAAGTATATGTAATTATTTCGAGTGCACGAAACATCGAGACGAATATATGAAAACAACACGTCTTTATCGTCCTGCCTCGTAAATAAGCCAATTTATATCTAATCTCGTGTGTAGCGATGTTTCGTCTTGCATTATTCTTTCGGCAAGAAGTTCGTAAGAAAAGAAAAAATAAATAAGAATTCGATCAGCGTAAAATCGATTAATGTATAGTAGTACAATCATTAACGTAAAAAATTGATGTATTATGTAGTTCAAATAAAGTTATCGACAATTATCGAGGAAAAATAAATTTTCTTTTTCTGATTACAAACACACGTTTTAAACGCGCGTGTATGTGTGTGTGGGAGAAGCGTCAATTGTGCTGCAGCAGCATACATGACACATACAGCAGCCGCTTTTTTAAAGATCCGCTACAACCGCCGCCGGCCGCGCCGCGACGACCACTGACAGTCAGTGTCAGCTTGTGGCAATGATGCGCGACCGAGTATGCGCGGTCGACTCCCAGACGACAACTACCTACGCGGAGGCGTATCATATGATCGCGTTTCACAACACCGCAAATCGCGACACGTCGTTTGTTAACAATTCGATCGAGTTTTCGCGACGTCTAAATATGTATGTCGATGTAAATTAGCCGGCGCATTCCGTTCTGCTTCTATCTCGTGCCTATCTCTCTCTCTAACTCTAACTCGTTATCATGGTAACGATCGATCCATTCACAACAAGAACTTGAAGTGTGTGCTGTGCCCTGCACTGTGCGACTCTCGCGTGTGTACTACACGCCCCGAGGCTCCGCTCGTCCTGTCAATATACGACCATAATGGGCAACGAGAAGAGCGTACCGACGGGTCTGGAGATCGACGAGAAGGCCATGGAGATCACCGATTTCTGGAGCCATCACAACGCCTCGATCAGTGGCTCTAACCCACAAAACTTGTCGGTGTTTATCAGTGAACCGTCCTTGCACTCCGATGCCAGCTTTGGCAAGCCATCGCCCTTGGAGAAAGCAGCTAAGGTACTGCTAGTTTTATCTGTCTTTGAACTATACTTCATTCTTCAGAACTGACATGTGTCATTGATTCAATGATTATTGACTTTAGAACTTGATGCTCCATCGACACCCATGCATACTTAAGTACGTGGCATCATGGTCCAAGGGTAGCAAATTCTATTTAGCATCTGAAGAAGTCAGACCATTGGTTCAAGTCGTGGGTGCACAGACTACTCTTCAAATATGTATCGGCTTGCACAGTTTACTCAGGGCTCTGCTGTTTCTGCACAACAATGCAGCTAGTTCGCACAACAACATCTGCAGTAGCTCTGTTTACGTGACGGCAGAAGGAAATTGGAAACTCGGTGGGCTTGAATTCCTCTGTAAAACCTCAGATATAACTGAGGCTTACATGAGAAAAATCAAGACTTTTCGTTATGAGAAAGCAATTTCACCGGATGAAGATACTCTCCTGCAAAATATTTCCAATTTTCCTTCAGAAATAGACAAGTTTGCATTTGCAGTTTTAGCAGAGGATGTGCTAAAACTCAAAAACGATGGTTGGTTATTGTGACTTTTAATCTTAATTTTCAAGAGCCAACTATTACAAATAAATAATTCATTATTTGTTTTGATAGATGACGTACCAGGTCTGGCAGATTTCAAAGATTTGTGTAAACTTAGATTTAAAGATACAAGTCTGGCATCTTTGCTGGAACACCCATTCTTCATGCATGACTTCATGAAGATACATGCATTTTTAACTGAATTACCTTTGAAAAATGAAAGTGAAAAGGAAGAATTTTTTACGTAAGTCATTCTCCATCCAAAATCATTGTAATTAGTTTATATATTTCTTTTCAATGAGTGTTCATTGATTACAGTGACTTATTTGCACAACTTCAAAAATTCCCTGAAAAAATAGTTGCAGAACAGTTAGGAAAATTATTACTGTCAAGACTGGTTGTGTTAGATTCTACTGCTCAAGCTAAATTTCTGCCATTAATTCTTAAACCAAAATGTAAGAATATTTTATCTTCTTATACTTTAAAGTAGAAAACATTCAATAATTTAAATTCTTACCTTATTTTCAGTAACCGATCAAGATGTGGGTTTGTTAACCATGACTACATTCCAAACTTGTTTAGTTCCACAATTGTTACAAATGTTCTGCATTCGTGATTCACCCGTGAGACTGTTACTTTTGACGCATCTCAACAATTTCGTCAGTATGTTCCAAGTCGAGGATCTCAAGCATCGCATTCTGCCAGAACTACTCGTTGGCATCAAAGATACCGACGATTTTTTAGTAAGCACGACCCTGCGCGCCCTAGCCGATTTAGTGCCGATTCTAGGAGCCGCGACCGTCATAGGAGGAAAACGTGGCAGGTTGTTCACGGACGGCAGGCCCAACAAACCACATCGTAGCAAGAAAAATCATCGCGTCAAATTTAGCACACCTATCGAAATCGTCCAGGGCGAAGACGATCCTCCGGACGAGTACTTACCCGAGCGTCCGTCGCCCGACGGTGGCGAGGACAAGGAAGACATTATTCTAGGAATAAGCGAGGAGGAGAATTGGTCCGATTGGGAAGTCAGCGAATCAGAGGCAAATGGAACACCCGAACCAGAGGTGCCTTTGCAGTCGGAGCAAGTGCCCGACGAAATCATTTTACAAGAGCAATTGGCTAAACTAGAGGAGCCACCGAAAGTGAGCATAACGCCAAAGTACGAGCGAAAAATAGTTATTCAAGACATCAACGAGCTCGACATCAAAAACTCGAAGACGATTTCTAATGATAAAAAGAACGACGAAGAGTTCGACTTTTTCCAGGACATGGAACCTGTAATTGAAAAAACTCAAGTAGTTCACATCGAGGAGAAGCCAAAAGAAAAGTCAGACACGCCGCACAATTTCACGATGAACATTGACGCTGTCGCTACAGATGAAGGTGATGGGTGGGATGATGAAAATGGCTGGGACGACGAAGAAAAAGAATGAATTTGTTAAATGGTTGTTATGTTTAGTGCAAAAATTGCGCGAACGCCGAAGAATTGTTCCTAAATCATGTAGAGCTACAGGTATAGCGGTCAGGAACATGTGTTTTTTTTTTGTTTTGTAGTATTATTGTAGATTTTATAAGTAAGCAAATCTAGGCAGTCAATCATGTGTATGTTTGTAAATAACTCTTATACATATTATTTATATATTATTATAAAAAATTAAGAAATTTTATTATCAAGCAACGTCATTGACGATTGTTTCGTTGTACATAGACGTTCTCTATCAAATATTCGCTCTTTTTTCATGTAAATAATATAATTGTTACTCTGTTTAATTCGCGCGACGATCGCGCAGAAATAACATCACAATGAATCGTACCAAGTAAGAAACTTTTCGTTTGCTGTTTTTCTAATAAAAAAAAATTATGAATATTGATCCATAAATTGTCGAACGTCGTTATTATTACGTTAAGCTCTCTCTCTCTCTCTCTTTCTCCGCTTGACTCTCTTTCGAGCAATTGACACGCATTTCTGCTAAACATACAAACACGCCGCGTTTGTATATACAAAACAGAACTCCTATATTATGGGTATACCGTGCAGTCGTTATGGAAAACGAAAAGCATTGTACACATCGCCAAATACATACACACACTCGACAAGCGCGTACAGTAAAACAACGCGGGAGTGTAAATGTATTTTTAGCTTTAAAGTGCAGCGCTCGTACACAGCACAGCACAGGCACACACGAGCTGTTAAAAGTGTTTACATTATGTATATTTCGCCCGCGCACGTACAAAGCTCCAAAAACTATACATCCATAAAGAGAATAGGAAATCGTCGAAGACAAAATAATTCATCGATTGGGAAAATGTCTCAACACCTCGCGGTGGTGCGGGCATAATAAACAAACATACGAATACACACACAAACACGCACATCATCGTACAGAATCGGAGGCATTGTACAGACAACGCCAATATGTCATATTTTATTATTTTATAAACACACGCGACTAAGGCGTGTAGTTAATGGAATTGAAGTCGTTCGTCAACGAAGACTCGTTGGACGGTTTCCTATTGAGCACCGGCTTTATCGCCTTGGAGCCGCTGACGTTTTTGATTTCCGCCGTTACGGTTTGCTTGAACGTAGCCTGGACCACAAAAAGAAAATAATTAATTAAATGAATGATATATGAGAAGAAAAAATTCCTGGACATGTATTTGTTACACTTACGACGGACTTCCTCGTGACCTTGCGAACGCCGCAGAAGAATTCCCAGAGGGTGATGCCGAGCGTTAGGAAGCTGCCGACCGCTAGCACCAGAAAGACGCCCATCAATTGATCCCAATTCATGGGATCGGCGGTGGTCGATTTTGATTTCTTCTGAAAATGGAAAAGAGACGAAAATTAATAGTTAGTTGGATTTAAAATACTATTTTCATATAAATGTAACGCGTTTACGTTCACGTTTGTGAACTTAAACTACTTTGAAATTATCCAAAATATAACCGATTTGAACAGGTCGAATTATCGTGTAGCTTGTTTGGTTTTTCATTGTTGAATTATTTTACACGGATAAAAAATAATTTTATTTTCGTTATTATAAATGTCTTTCATATTTATATTTTCCATCTACTTTATTAATAATGATAGATGAATATTACATTGCGACTTGCATAATTTACAAATTTAATTCTTCTTCGATACTGTAAGGTAAGTTTTTTAGTTCGCGGACTCATACGTATTTACTAATACGAACAAGTAAATACGTCAATCAATTTTAAAAATGTCATACTTCACAAAAAGAATAAATACATTTCCTCAAACTCCGCTGCTTAGTGATTCTGACATAGAAATTTCATTAGGGGAGAATTCGGAGTTGACCATTATACTTCTTAAAATACCTGGTTTGTGGCCTTTTGGAAACAAGAAAAAGCGAATCGTAAGGGTTGTGATCATGTTCACTTTTTTCTGTTTATTAGTTATTTCAACGGTAAGCCCGAAAAAATATACAAATTTTCAGAAATTTCTATTTCTACTTTGAATAAAATTAAATAAAAAATAAATTGAAATTGAATCTTTTTGCAGGCCTGGCGTTTAATATTAGAATTAAACAAAAATGAAGGGGGTCTTAACGTTATAACTGATTGCACTATTCAAATTTTTTTGTTTCTATACATCATACATGTGTTATATTTATTTGGATTGAACAAAAGTATAATAAATAAGGTAATGCGTTCGGTTTCTGCACTGCAGTTTTAAACTTTATCGTTGTAGTTTTTGCATCTACTTTCAAAGGTACGATTCGTTATTCGGAAAGTGGCTGTAAATTGGTTGCAATCTACTTACGAAGAAAAAAAATTATTAAGGAAATATTTCAGCACCTCCAACTTTTTTTCTAAGATTATTAGTGGTAAATGCGATAATGAAAAATTAAAAATATTTTTTTTTACTTATCAAATTTTGAAAGTTTCCACAGCTATCATCTTCTTCGTATATACTACATTGCCAGTGGTCATTCCTTTCATCGAAAATAAGTTGTTGGATAATGAAACTTACCAAATGCAACTTACATATCATATTACAACGGAACATTTTGAAAAGAAATATTATTTTTATTTATTCATTGTAACCATGATTGCATCAAGTGGGGTTGTAATTGTACTCTCAGCAGGCATTCACGTCATCTTATCGGCGGATTTATTTTTCATGGCAAAATTTAAGTATATAGGGTAGTAGAGATTTAAATTATATTATATAAATTGATTCTTATAATTGCGTCTCTACTGTTAATTTCGCTTGATTACTCAGACTTCTTCTAAAACAAACACCTGATTGGTCACAAATGAATGATCTTGTAGTAAATCCAGATCAAAAATCAATTTATAATCATTTGTCTGAAATAGCTCATGAACACCAAAGAGTTCTGAGGTAAGTATATTTTTTCCTTCAAATTAATAATTGAATTAGAATGATTAAGTGTTAAACAGAACAAATTAAATTTATAAAATTTCTAGTGTAGCTGATGTATTCGTAAAAATTATTGAACCTCTTTATTTAGTTGGTATGTTAGTTGCAATATGTGACTTGATTTTTACTAGTGGCATGGTATATTATCAATAATTTAGATTTTTTTATACTTGAACGCAAAACCAAGTTGTAACTTTATGCTCATTTTATCATTTAGATGGTTGTACATTTGCGAAGTAATTTGACTTATGCATTGAAGATGTGCTGTGGGTTAATTGGTGTATTACAGTTGTTAGTTGTAATGACCTATCCCCAGCAAGAATTATCAAATGCAAGCAGCGATATATTTTTTAATTGGTAAATATAGATATAGAATTCGGTAAAAAATTCTAGTAATCACTTCTATACCAAGAATTTGTATTGTATCATTTCAAGTATTCATGATTGTTTTTCAACAGTTACTTTACTGATTGGTATTTATTTCCCCCAAAAGTAAGGAGTCTTTTACAAACCATGATGGTGAGATCTATGAAACCAACTGTGGTTGAGAACATTTCTCCAAATATATGTATCAATTTTGAAACGTGCACCTCCGTAAGTGCGGCGAATCCTATTTAAATGTTCTTTTTCAACTGAACTCTTGAATTTTTTTTCAGATTGCGCGCTTGACAATGTCTTACATCACTGCTTTAATATCAATTGTTACTTAAAAATAGATGACCCAGTGGATCAAAATCAAATGTAACTTTTTTAATTTATACATATGTGAAATTTTTGTAGATATTTTTGTTTTTTAAATTGAAACGAAACTTTTTACTCAAATTTTTTCATAAAAAAGAATTGTTAACGAAAATTATTTTTGATTTTCTCAATAGCATGACCAATGAATTGCGTCACATAAGTTAGCCTTGACTTATAGTTGGTATTTTTATTTAGCTTGTTTTGTTGGTAACTGTTGAATTATTTTGTAAAAAAGTGGAAATCATAATAGTTAAATATTTCAATGTAACTTGTAGAATTCGTTGCCCTAATTTATTTTCACAAGGGTGAGATATGTTTGGGCCTCTGAGTTTAAAGCGCCGACTCTCTACGCTGTGGTGACGAATTTAAGTGAATTTACTTCACGGATTTTACATGTTTCCAATTGTTTTATATAAGCCTAATGAAACACGTATTTGCATCGTTTACTTTTTATAATATATTATGAGAAGAAAAGAAAAATGAGTTGTATGAATATAATCATATTCATTTCATAACTAATATCAGAAAATTTAATGGTGTCAGTTTAAATGTTTGCACTATTCAATTACCGTATTAATATTAATTTCACAATATACATGTACCCGCGGATTTTTCTATTTTTCCTTGGCATAGAACAGTAATATACTATGTTTTTAAATATTCATCAAAAAATAAATTATTAGACTTACAAAGCACACGGCGCCCTTTTCCTTCCACCACTTGTTGTACAGATCCTTGATGACGAGTTTTTCCTGCAAAACGGATATGGTCCTGCTGATCTGCTGATGATATTCAAAGTCTGAAAAAAATCAAAATTAACGTAGCTCACATAAAATTCATCACTCTATAACATAACTCACTCTCTTTGTAAGCGATAGCGTAGGACTTTTGATCTATCAGCGGTCCAGCCTGCTCCAAATCGCACATCCTGTACTGTATGTACTCGATGCTCGACGACTCCATGATGAAGGCGTAATTCTCCGTCTGGGCCAGCTTGATACCCTCGGCGTTCGACGAGGGCATGTAGCGCTCCCACTGCTTGGACTGCATGATCTCCGCGAGCTGTCGGTGCTTCGGGTTCTTCGAGCTCTGGAAGTACATGAAGGTCGAGCCGCCGCGTTTGGCGCCGAACTTGATCTTGGACTGGTTGTAGAGATCCTCGATGCCGCGCACGACACGCACCGGACTCTCGACGGTGAGAAAAGCCGTGAGATTGGCCGTGTAGGTGGAGATGATGATGAGGCAGAAGAAGAACCAGAAGCCGGCCATGGCTCGGGTGGATATGGCTCTGTTGACGGAAAATTACGCGTCATAAAAACGAAAGGACAAAATGAATATAAAGTCATTGCTATATAGTGACATTGGAGCGATTTCCGAGCCCTGTTGCATGAGCGCGCCGCTCGTGAACCAGAACGAATTGTTGATGGTAAACTGATTGTGCAGCTCCGAGGGCTCCTCCACGCACGGATGAGGATTCGTCCACTCGGACGGACTGATCCTGCCCAGCGCGAAGAACATCACCGACATCAGCACGTAGGCCAGCGCCAAATAGATCCACACCCAGGTGTCGAAGGTCGACAGAAACGAGAACAGAGTAGCCGGGGCCTGCGCCGGCTTCTTGTACAGTATGCTCATGCCCAAGTTCCAGAAAGCCGTGGAAAAATCGACGCAGAGCTCGCGCTCCTCGGTGATGGTGAGGTCGGTGATGGCCATGTCCATCTCGCCGGTGAGTATGCGCTCCATCATTCCCGTGCAGCGGCAGACGCCCGACTGGCTCTTGTTGCAGGCGCCGTTCTGCGCGTCCTCCTGCACGTGGAACGTGTAATTGAAGCCGATGATGCGACTGAGCTCCTTGATGATGTCGACGACGAAGCCCTCGTAGCGCTCGTTGCCCTCGAGGCTCTTGGAGTAGTTGACTCGCATGGCGTACGGTGGTGTCTTTTGTGGCACAAGCATTTTATATTACATACGATGTAAAATAAAATAATATATTGTCGTATTATACTCACGATGGTTATGAGGATGTTAAAGTGCTTCATCTTCAGTTCGTTCCAGATGTGTAGTTCATCGAAGCCGTCGTCAGGATTCCACTTGCCGATCTTCTTCAAGCCGGTCTTTTGTAAGTTGAGCACGTCGAGCTCGAATCGCCTCCTGCTGCCGTCCGTGTCGAGCATCACCGGCCCCGTCAGTCCGTTTATCGTGTTCTGCGCCATGAATAAACATAAGATAATTTTTTTCTTCTGCTTCCAATCATTTAATAAAATAATAAATGTAATAAAGACTCACGTAGAGCAGGTAATTCCTCAAACTGAGCCCGAGCGGCCACTCCGCGGGCTCGTCGTAGTTCTGCGGCAGCTTGTTGCCCCGAAGCTCGCCCGGCTCGTAATCGTAGGCCAGATGCTTGTAGGCCTGGGCGAACATGGCCACCGCGTCGAACACGAGGGCGTCCTCGGTGCGCAGCTGCTCCGGCCCGTCGATCTCCAGCTCGGTCAGGTGAGCTCGGACGAAGTCGCGCACGAACGGATCGTCGGGGTCGAGCAGCCGGATGCCGCTGATGTTGGCGCCGGAGTGACGATAGGGGCCCAGGTCGAGGGTCTGCAGATCGAGCGAGGTGACGAAGTAGCGATACGAGTCGGTCATCATACCGACCTGTTGGGTCTGGGTGAGGATCGTGGCGAGTCGCTCGTACGAGCAATCGATCACTATGCTCTTGACGTTGGTCGCCTTGGCCTGGAGGAGGGGTACGCTGTAGTTGCTGCTGCTGCCCAGGGCGAACGGATAGACCGGATAGTCGTAGGGCCCGTACATCTTGAGCAGCTTCTCCACGGCGGCGAAATTGTCCGGCCTCTCGTACAGCACGACGAACGACGTCCAGTTGAGTTTCTTCACCATCTCCACGTAGACGTGGGCCAGAGTGCCGAGATCCGGATAGAGATTGATCGAGCGCAGAGGGTCGTGCTCGATCTCGCGTCTCACCACGATGTTGGGCAGGTCGTGGAGCTCGCACAGGCCCTGGACGTAGCGCGAGCTCAGCTCGTCGTGGGGCCCGAAGACGGCGGCGAGGCCGTAGTCGTTTACGACGGGATCGCGCGCCCCGTGACCGGCCAACTCGCCGAATTTCCGATGGGCGTCGATGACGCCGCCGTCGACCTCGAGCACCAGCGCGGAGATCTGCAGAAAGTGAAACTGATCGCAGTCCTGGTGGCGAGGCTCGCACTTCTGGATGCGATCGCACCAGCGACGATCGAACAGGCAGCTGTTCATGCTGCGTACCGCGAGGGAGAACGACCTGCGCATCGAGCCATTACGATCGAAGAGGCCACCTGTTGCCGCAGCCGCGACGACGACGATTATAATTTATAATTAGGATCCTAGACGTATCGAAGTGAAAAATGAAGAAAAGGATGAAAGCTTTACCTATGACCGTCTTCGGAAGCTCGAGGTAACTCGTGGATGAGTGCACTTGCACCGAGATCAGTAGCAGCAGCAGCGGCAGCAGCCGCCACGCCGCCGGAGATTTCAGACTACATTCGATCGACATGATAGCAGTGATTTCATATTCTCCACTGGTGTGAGCTTGCGGGAGGACGACGCCGAGCTTTTTTCCCCTTGGGACATTGAATGCCGACTAGGAATTGATCTTGAATCGGAAACAAGATCCTTACGTATTATTTGATACGCGTGCAAACATTTACTGCTGGGCTTCTCTTGCTCGTGCAAACGCTGCGGACTTTTCTTTCAAAGCTCCGACGCGTGTGAACAGCGTAACACATGTACCCACGCACGCACATAAACGTTATACACACGTACATATATTATTGCTATTGTTATTATTATTTTCATATGTACACGTTCACGATATTAATAGAATTCTCCAGTCGAATACTCGCCTTGTATATATTGCCAGCTATAAAGTCCGCGTACGAATGTATGTGTATGTATTGTATGTGCTGGACGGATGCACATGGAAAGTTAAGCTCGACACGTCGAACACAATTGAAAAACGCAAAAAAGTTTATTATTTACATACCTCTTTGGACAACATAAAAAGATCCACGCGAGTTTTTTTATAGTTGCGGCTCTTGTGAATATAAGTGCAATGTTAAGAATATTAAAGACTGCGGAAATGATGGATTGCAGCGCGAGAACGAGAGCACACGAGCGAGAAACTCATGCGCGCCGCGGGATCAAACGTGCGGACTTGCACTTGTAAAATGTATACGTATGGCGAGTGTATGTACCTGTTGCACTTTGAATGGACTCTCCAAGTATATACGGGCGGAAAAGCTCGATCCTCTTCGGGACTCCTTTCCTCCTTCTTCCTCTCTGGTACGATATTTTTTCCGCGCTCGAAGCGAAATATCGCGTCGGTACGGATGCGATGTTGACGATTGCGACAAATCGACTGGCCGATTGTCAGACCAGTGAACACACACACACATACACACACAGAAAAATGTGTCTTTTTTTTATTCGCTATAATTATCGCACGGACAAGGCGAGAGACGGACCGACCGACCGAGAGAGGAGCTTTTTTTTATTTTCGTCCAAAGTTACTCACGAACAAAAAAATGAAGAAAAAAAATATTTCGGCGTGCAAGAGAGGCGAGAACGAATGAAAAAAAAAAAACACAAGAGTTCGAGACGGGTGCGCGTGGAGACAAACATCCATGACGGCGGACGCGTAGCGAGTGCGAGAGCTTTTCGCGCGCGTGGCGACCGCCCGACAGTAGAGTATGAGCTTTTTCGTGCGCGCCTTGACATTTTACCCCTTCCGCTTCCGTAAGTTTGTGTACGCCTCCTCTCTTTTGGAGCGTATTTATCCATATGATGATTATGACGATGATGTGATACTATAATTGTTTTCCTTGAACGATCAACCGGTGGCTCGCGACTTTACCGATGCGCTCCTATACGTTTCTAATCTTTATCGATGCTTGTGTTTCCATCGAGTTTTTATAAGAGCACGTGTGAAAATCGTAATCTTATAGATAAAAAAAATATTTTAAAATTTAAAAAGTGTTCAAAATGAATTTTTTTTTGCCTTGGTAGTTTCGAAAATCTTCAAGACTTTGGCCGTGTATTCAATTGAGCAAATTCTTTTTTAATGTATCCATATATTTCGACAAGTAAGCGACAGCTGTCGGTACGTTTACGGAAATAGACGCGCAAAGAAAAAATAAATAAGAAAAACAGAAAATGTATCGATTCCCGCGTAAATTTTAAAAAAGCCATATCGAACCGAGGCAACACGCGACACATTTCACTCGGATTCTTCCTCCTCCTCCTCCACTTCCTCTCTTTCTTCTTCTTCGTCTGCTAGAATATAGAGAGTATAGAGTACCGCGTAACGCGTTTGATGCGGTAGCGCTGCAGACATGGAAAATCTTATAATGCACACTTTATATGAAGCTTTGAACAATCGGTGCGGGATTTCTGGTGGGAAATTTTTTTTTTAAAGAAAAAGATATTGTGCACTGTATTTTTTCAAAGTTAAAAACTTTTATACAAAGTTTTACCTTTATTCGAGTTCAAATGAAACGTTTTTTTTTTGCTTCTTTTTTTCTGTTTTTTCTGTTCAACTTGAAAAGAAATTATGCGCTAGTTTCGTACATAAATGATTATTGATACTCTTCAGTTACAGCGTGTGGTAGTTTTCTCTTGCTGAAAAGTTTTTTTATTTTTATTTTTCTTTTGTTGCAATTACAACTATGCCCTAACATCTAAATATAACTTTCAAAAGCTTTCAGATCAGTTACAAACATAATAAATAAAGTTTTCTCTTTTTTTTTCTCAACTTGAAATTTTTTTTCTCGTTCATCCGATTTTCTTGTCGTTTTTAATTATAACAGGCTGAAAGTTTATGCAAGTTTTTTCCCATTCTCTTCGTAATTTTACACGCTCAGCTTTAGCCTAGCCCTCGGAAAGCTCATCATCGAGCGGCCCGGAGGCTAGATTTAAAGATATACAAATATATCTGTGAATTGATTTGTTTTGTTTCATTTTCTGTCGAGCAAATATATATAATATATATAATATAATCGTTACATTCTTCATTGATTCATCACAATCGTATCAGAGTTAACTTTTATTCTCCTTTTTAATAATTATAAATTATCGATATACTTTACAAGAAACGCCGGTACACCTGAGCAGCGAGCCTCATGTCTTTTTCCGCCTGAACTCGTGGCTCTTGATGCCCCGATGAATGACGTCGTAGTGGCGCTTGAGCTGTCGCTTCTGGCCGAAGCGCTTGAAGCACACGTCGCACTCGAACTCCCTGATGCCCTCGTGTATGATCTTGACGTGCTGATCGAGGTAGCTCTTGCGGCTGAAGATCTTGTGGCAGAGGTAGCACTCGTGCTCGCGGATGTCCGCGTGCACGATTTTCACGTGCTGCTTCAGGTAGCTCTTGCGGCTGAAGACCTTGCGACAGACGTCGCACTCGTGCGACTTGATGCGCCTGTGTATCGCGTCCACGTGCTGCTTCAGATTGCCCTTGCGGCTGAAGGTCTTGCGGCAGACGTCGCACTCGTGCAGCTTGGAGCGGTCGACGGCCGAGGCGCCGTACTGCGAGGCTAAACCACCTGGACCGCCGGCGTTACCACCGCCTGCACCCCCGCCTCCACCTCCGCCGCCGCCGATGCCGACACCGGCGATGTTGATGCCGTTCTGGCCGATGCTGATGTGATGATCGGCGACCGCGACATGGTGATGGCCGTGCGACCTCTGGAGATTGTTCACCAGTATAGCGGAAAATCTCAGCGTGTTCTCGAACGCCTCCATGTACGCGCTTTACGATTATCGTTGTGCTGCCGGTACGATTGCGATCGACAATTTATGTACATCGGCAGATCGACAATCCGCACATGCACAAAACATACACTTATTACTACTATATATAATATATATACACAGAAAAACACGGAACACAAACACGCACGTCGCTTACAATTTCGCGCTTTGCTTTTTACTCTCTCTCTCTCTCTCTCTCTCTCTCTCTCTCTCTCCTCGTTCAGTTTATTACAATCGCGCGAACGACGTATAATTACTTTCTTCTTCTTATTCTTCGTACTTTCTCTGTCTCTTTACTTTTCTGTTAGTATACACGTAAATATATACGCATGTATGTTGACTTGCACAGTGCCCCGTGTGTATATGTGTGTAGGTAGTTTTGTTGCCAAGGGGAGGTTCGGCCGTTGCTATATCACTGGTGGTGGAGTCGGCTCCTCAATTACGTAGTCTCTCTCTCTTTCTGCGTTATGTGGGTATCGTGTACTAATGTATGCACCCACACTCGTAGCAGCAGAGAGGCCCCAACAACAACAACAACAAGCTGATAGCCTCCTGCTGAATTGTCTAACGATATCCTCTCGACGACGACGATCCTGTATCACGACTTCTTCGGCCTGTGTATCCAGGTGTGAAGCCTCTTTCTCGACTGTGTACACAGAGAACATATGATCGGACGTTATTTCGATGGTTACATTATGGTATCGCGCAAGAGAGAACTGCTTATGTACATAGCACAAGAGTCTCCATCATTGGCCTACCGAATTACTTATTTCGTGTGCATCGTATACTCACTGGAAACTTGTTGGCTTCGTCGATCCAAGCTTTGTTACCCATATCATGCAGCTGCAGTCGGGCCTCTCAATTGTCGCTCGGCTTCTGCAAGATACGCAAAAAAAGGAGAGAAATCGTTAGAGCTAGAGGTAGTGCGATGAATAAACAAAAACACACGGGGCGCTCTGTATTATATACGAGCACAGATAGCAGCAGCAGCAGAGCTCCGTTTTTCGACTGCGCTCGTGTGTGCGTGCGTAAACTATATATAACACATAACACGTATTATATATATATACTACATCATGTCAGAGTATAAGCGAGGGGGCTTACTTGATGGGTTAGGTTTCGCAATGCATCGTTTGCCATTGTTTACCAACAAGAAATTGCTGCTGCTGCGGCTCCTCGGCGAGGCCGCCCTTTAACGAGCGTATAAACACAATTAGCGAATTCGAGAATACGCGCACCGAACGAATCACTCGCGAAGATCACCACTGCAGCACCGAGTCGAGACCCGTGTATTATAGTAGTAGCGACGATGATACGCGACCGAGCAAGAATACACGGAGCCGCGTTTGCTGCTTCTTATGCTGTCGATACGTGTATCTCTCTCTCGCTCTCGTTGAGCGTATTCTGGCAGTCAGAGTCACTGCTGCACAGTACTGCTACTACTACTACGACTGCTACCCGCGCACCGCAGCTGCAGCAGAGTATGTATAGTGTACACGACTGCACACCGAATTACGTACCGCTGTACACATATACAGCCATATGCTGCCACGATGTGTTTGTGTGGGTGTGTGTTTGTAAATGTGTGCGGCCCCTGTATTTCGACGATGTATATAGTCCAAAAAACTCGCGCGAAGTTGGCCGAACTATACACTCCGCCTAATACCAGTATATTTCCCTGCGTTATCCTACGCCGCGCGCGCTGCGGAGCTCCGTTTTATTAAAGTCACCGCTGCAGAACGCACTGCTGCTATCGATTATCAACCAACTTCTCGCGTATTTTCTGCGTCTCCGTCCGACTCGTACAGCGCCGCATCTGTCACTGTAATAATAACAACAACAACAACGACAAAAAACTGCACATAGGCGCAGCAGCAGCAGCAGCAGCCAGCAGCGAATTTGCGCGCGCGGCCGGAGAGCCTATACATATAGTAATATGTATAATGTATAGTGTGCTATACAGGCGCGCATATTGGAGCAGGCCGAGGCGTGCAGTTTGGAGCGGTGCAGCAGTGCGCCAAGTGCATCTGCCGCTGCGACGTGCACAGCTGCCGCAACAGCGATCGCGAGGCTCGACGACGACGATCGTCGTATACGTTGCTGCACACGCGTCGCCTCGTCGTCGTGTCTTTTCGCATACACAATATAGTACGTTATTACATCCTCTGCTCTTCTCTCTGTCTCCTACCGTTCGTGTGCTGCAGAGTCGCTCGGACGGAGCTCTTGGATTTTTTTCTCTCTATACATCTCTCATTCTCGGTCGCTCTTTGGAGCAGCAGCGGTGCATCGCGAATAGCAGTGCGCGCGTGGCTATTGTGTGTGGCATCACAGAGAGAGAGAGACACTTGAGCTCGGTGCACATATGAACATTACAACGATATATAGTAGCATAATAAAATTCTCCCTCTCGACTCGTCGCGCGGCTACTGCTGATATGCACTTCTCGAGTGCTGCTACGCCGCAACGACGACGTATTATGTTGTTGTAGCTGCATGGCATGATATACGAAGCGTGTCAGAGAGGCAGCTGCGTTACATTGGTAGCTCTTCAGCGGCACACGAGCACGAGTCGCGGTTGAATGAACGAGTTTTGTGTCTCTCCTTCCAAGAGCGGAGCGACTTATTATAGACTCGACGCGCGATTGCGGATTTGAGCAAGACAATAACGACTCCGAACTTGATATCGCAAAAAATTGGAGTTGTGTATAACAGTGCCTCCTCTCCTCGTCACAATATCTTTTCACGCTACTGATGCTCGCGAAATAATATAATGAAATATATAATAACGATATAAACGCCTCGAGCCCGCTCGCGCGCAATTTTATAATATGGCGATAATCGACGTTTATCGTGGCGATCGCGAAATCTCAATTATCGTCGCTGCGATCGACATCGAGCAGTGCTGCACGTCGTCGTCGAAATTATTATATATCAGCGGTGGTAACAACGACAGCGGAACAGCAGACAAGAAGCAGCAGCGGCTTACGCCGACGACGACGACGACGACGACGACGTTATTAAGCGTCGACAAATCGTAATCAGAGCAAACAGTAGATAATAAAAAAAAAGCAAGCACAAGAAAAGAAAAAAAAGTGTCGTCGTGAAAGAGCAGAAGAGGGGACAAAAAAGTACGTGCGAGCGATTCGCGAGGCACACACGCAGACACAATCGCTCTCTTTTTTTCCTATTATTTTTTTTTCTTTTTTTTCTATGATACACACTCCAAGCACTGCTCCGAAAGAGAACCTATCCTCTCGCGAGGCGTTCACGATTCATGTGGTGTATCGTTCATATAGTACGTGTTATACGTAAATATACAAAGTGCTACAATACGAGTCAGTGCAGCAGCATTAGCAGTGCGATATATGTATCAGAGAGCAGTACATGTACAGCACGCGTTACAGTACCATATAGCCGTCGACTCGTCGTCGTCGTGTGTGCTGCAGTACAGTGCAGCTGAGCAGCAGATCGTCGTGTGTGCAGCAGCGACGAGGCACAAGAGACAGACAAGAAGAAGAAGAAGAAGAAAATAGTCGTCTCGTGGCTTTGTTTTATCTGCGGAATCATATACACACATACCCACATCCCAAAGTGTCGTGTGCCAACTACTCTGTGCCTCTGTAGTGCGTGTGCGTGCCTGTGTGTGTTTTCTGTGCTCGGGCAAAGGGACACACGACGGCAGCAGCCCCAGCAGCAGCCAGAGAATAACCCCGCAACGAGAGACAGATTATAAATATTCCAAGATACTGCAAGAAGAAGAGGCGCGAGCATGGCCGCGGCAGCAGCGGGAGCAGCTGCAGCTGCAGCAGCTTTGAATGCCAATGCCTTGTCCAGTGACATTAGCAGGCGCAATCCTCAGGACGAGTACGAGCTCATCCAGAGGATTGGCAGTGGCACTTACGGCGATGTCTACAAAGTGAGTGTGTGATTTTCTCCGATGGCTACGTCCGTCTGAGAAATATTTGTTTTTGCAGCCCACTTTGTGTGCAGAAAAACTCTCGAGAGAGTTTTAAATGACTCTTTTATTGAGTTCTCCGATTCAATCAACCCCCCGTCGTCGCTAATGTTTATTTGTTTACTTTTTGCGCGAGCCACGACGATGCCAGATGGATGTTATAACGATAGTAAAAAAAATTTTCGCGACTCCGAAACATTTTGCCAGCCGTGAATGTTGTTATTTCGAGTCGCGCTCTTATACAGTTATGCGTTTACCAATTGATTAAGCCCATTTCGCGTCTGATAATTTGCTTTCATTGGGTATTAAGCTGTGGGGCACACTTGACTCCTTTTTTTTCTCTTCTCTCTTCTCTCTTCTTCTCCTCTTTCTTGCTGCAGAAAGTGATTACTTTGCACTGTGAACTAAGACACATCTGAAGTTTATACGTCTGCTTTGTTCTTATTTAGAGTGCAAGTAAAGGAGGTTAAAGCTAATTGTTCTTCTTTAACTTTGTTCCCAGGCCAAGAGGCTCTCCATGAGTGATTTAGCTGCAATCAAGGTCATTAAACTTGAGCCTGGTAAGAGCGTATTCAGCTGTAAAAAATTATCCCATTATCCGTATACTCTACATTCAGACATTCTTTTACTTATTTTTATTCTTTTCTTTGTCAACCAGGTGATGACTTTGCTGTAATACAACAAGAAATTCTCATGATGAAAGACTGTAGACACCCAAATATCATTGCCTACTTTGGTAGTTATTTGAGAAGGGATAAATTATGGATTTGTATGGAGTACTGTGGCGGAGGATCTCTACAAGACATCTATCACAGTATGTGTGACTAATTAATGTTATTTGACAGTATAATAATATATTGTAGAATAAAAATGATAACTATTATTTTCATTGCAGTTACTGGTCCTTTAACAGAAATCCAAATAGCATACATGTGTAGAGAAACTCTACTTGGTTTGGCGTACCTACATGGTATGGGAAAAATGCACAGAGACATTAAAGGAGCCAATATTTTATTAACTGAATCTGGTGATGTGAAACTTGCTGACTTTGGTGTTTCTGCTCAGATAACAGCTACAATAAATAAGAGAAAAAGCTTTATTGGCACTCCTTACTGGATGGCCCCAGAGGTATTTATAACATTCATTGTTTATTGTTCAAAGTTCAGTGTCAAAATCATTCTTTTGTTTTCTTTATCTGAATATGATTTCATTCATAATTACAGGTGGCAGCTGTTGAAAGAAAAGGAGGATACAATCAACTATGTGATATATGGGCTATTGGTATTACAGCAATTGAATTAGCAGAATTACAGCCTCCTATGTTTGATTTGCATCCTATGAGGGCACTATTTTTAATGTCAAAATCTGGCTTCAAACCACCAACGTTGAAGGACAAAGATAAATGGAGTCCAACATTCCATAACTTTGTCAAAGTTGCCCTCACAAAAAATCCCAAAAAGAGGCCTACAGCAGAAAAACTTTTGCAACATTCATTCTTCCAAAGTGATATGAGTAGGCGCCTTGCCTTGGAATTGTTACAAAAAGTGTCTAATCCAAGCCATGTGTTTAACGAGTTAGAACCAGATGAAGATGGTGCAGTACCAAATGTACCACAGCGTATTGCATCTAGACTAACAGCTAAACCAAGACCAAAGAGCCCTGTTTCAGATTTAGACAGTGAGGGTAAGTCTTGTTTTTTTTTCACTGGCAAAAACGAAAAATGTATGAGTAACTCATGAGTATATTTTTTCATACAGATCAATTTAATTTATCACAAGATGGAACTTTACAAAGGGATAAAAAGTCGCCTTCCGTAGATAATAATCCAGCTTGGGATATTGTAGACATTATGAATAATGTTAAGGTATTAATACAGTTTATTAATTTTATAAAAATAGATGATCCTGTCTAAAAAATCGATTTTCTATTTGTTAATAGACTGCTCACAACTGTGATGTCCATCCAGACAGGCTAGGATCTGTTTTTGAAGATGGACAAGAAAAGTAAGTGCATTTTTTTACAATTAATCAAAGTAAATCTACCGCAAATCAAATGGGATTGGCAAAATTGCATTAATACTTCAGAAAGGGCTGACAGGCTTTGAATGTTTAATTTTATAGTCATTCTTTCATAAGCCTTCATTCATACGTCTATAGTAGTTGCAGTGCAGATGATTTTATCATTCTTACGTACCTCGCTTATTACGCGTCACTCGACTCAAAGATATCTAAGATTTGCCAATTATTTATAAAACAAATAAACAAACAAACTACTGTTTTAAGCGTTAACTGTTCAAATATGGTGACGGTCTAAAGTCAAAAACAATGTCTTTGAAAATTTTTGTAGCTTTGATGCTGATAATAACTTCAAACACAGAAGCAAAACAGGCGAAGAGCTATTGCGTATGAGCCTCAGGTAAAGTGGCAACCAATGACACAAGGGATCGGTTTTGATTATTAACAAACATTAAAACGAAACAAAATTCGATGAGTATCAAGGATCAGATTTGTGAATAGTTTTTTTTACGCTACAAAGAAATCGTTTTTAAAGCCTATACACATGCGGTGTGCATTGAATTTGACGTATCGAAAGATGTACTTTTCTCATTTAACGACGATACTTTTGTCCATTGCTATTCTGTGCATGGTATTCAGGCATGGATTTTCTTTTACGAGTGCAGTGCTCTTTCTATCTCTACTTCATTCGAAATTTGCATAAACTTTTCTAATTATTATCATTGCTATAAAAATATGCCGAGTTGCTCTATTCTTTGATCTTTTTTAATCTGCTGCCTATTTACGATAGCGTTTGATTTTAAACGAAGTTTTTTTGAGCTTAGAAACAAAGTTTTTTTGAGTGCTGTTCATAACTACTTGATGATTTGACTTTTGATTACATTTGATTCGTAATTTTGTTTATTTTGTAATTCGATTAATAATTTTTATCATTTTTGGTCTAGGCCGAATCACTCGTTCGGCCAATTAACAATTAATTTATTTTTTTGATAATTTGTCTGTTTAGAATCGATATGTAATTATTTAAAAATTTTTTCACCCCAACAGGAGTCTATTGCAGTACATTGATGAGGAGTTGTTGCTAAGGTATCGGCAGGTAACCTTTTTCCTCGCACACGCAATCGCGCGCAAGTCTAACTTACAAAAAAAAACCACACACACGGCTGCACCATTGCTTTTTATGCTTATGAATTTTGTAATATAATATTAGTTATAATGCGTCCATCGACCAGTTTTGTGTTATCATGGAGATGCCATTTAATTATTTATGTTTTGCTAGCTTTGATCTCGCGATCCGATTGCAATTCGTCCACAGTAACAATTGTTTTAGTTTCGTTAAATCGTACACCAATTTTTTTTCTCATTAAATGTATTGTCACTGTTTTAATAACATTCACATTTTGCATGATATACTCAACTAAGCTTAAGCCTCTGCTTTGCTTATAATCAAACTTACTATTACTATTCTATACTATCTTTGACATGATTAAATTGGACCAAATATGTTGACTCATAGATTTGAAAAATATTTTAATTTTTAATTGTAACTTTTACCACCCTTAACAATATGTTAAAATTCGCGATATCCGGTAATATTGAATATTAGAAAAATACGAAAGGACAAATTCTGAAATTGACTAATTTTCAAATATTCAGTAACAAATTATGTTGATGCTCTGTCGTACCACCTTTACCCTCGTAAAAGAGAATGAAGATTTTTGTGTAAAATTTAAATGTGATATGTATGTACATAGAAATGAGCTCCTTGTACTTCCAATTTTCTCTTGAAAATAATTGAAAAACAGCCAAACAATAATTATGTTCATTTAATATTCAAAGTTCTAAAGTTGTGCCGCAGAAATTGAGAGGAAAAATAAATCAAATATAAAAAAAAAAAAATAGAGTAAACAGCGTTTACTGTGTGTTTCGTGTGTTCAGGGGAAATGCGATTGCCGGGCATTGCGACCAGCTGTATTCGCTGCAGTAAGTAGTCATATTAATGAAAAATAGCGACAAAACAAAACATACATATTATTTATTATCGGACGAAGCTCGAGATGATGATCGTTTACTTTGACGGATTTTTTCCATTCTTCCATTTTTGTAGATAATAATAATCCATTTCACACGCGTTTTTTGTATGCGTAACGTCAAACATAGTTGTGTATTCTTGTTTTAAGATTAATTCCATTCGAGTTTGATTTTATTTCATTCATTTCATTTACAAATATATAATGCACATCGTCAATCTTAACTAATCTGATCATAATTTTAATCAAAAAGTTCGTTCACCCACATTGTTCAAAAATATGTACGTCGTTGTATGATCCATCCATGGAATTCAAATTATAACCGACGGCTCCTTTTCTTTTGCAGAGCTACGCTGCCACTAGGAGAGACTACCAACGACTGCGATCGAAGCTTTTACGACAATCTAAGAGGTGCGTAATTTATTTTTCGACTTGTTTGCTTTCCGTTTTCTGTAGAGCTTGCATTATAAAAAAATTTATAATGTAAAACTGTAAATGAGCTTCTGTAAATATTTTTTGGGTTACTTTTGAAGTTTTTTGTGATTTTTCTTGGGTGTTCTAATTTTCGTTTTTTATTTGACTTTATTATGCTTTTACGATACATTAGAGCGGTTTCGATCGACATAAAAATCATTACTTGATCAGCATATATAGCTTGTACATATATCGTTGAAAATTCATCATTAATTAGGTTTGAGGTGTACTTGCCGAGCCAAATGAAAATTTTAGTCTAACAGTCGATAAAAATAGAAGAGTAAACGAACTTTTATAGCACAATAGTGTACAGTATGTGTATTTTTCATTCAAGGAAATGTATTCTTTGCTATGTCAGCATTATTGCTCGATATTTCGGTAGCTCAATTATATAAGTGCATGACATCACTGTATAATAGTTTTCACGTTGCTCCGTTTACTTTGTATAATATCGCGGTGATGATTTCATTCTCTACGGTTCCGAAAAAATTGCAATTACAAACAAAAAAAAATACCCTCCGTGGGCGAAAAAATCGGTAAGGCTTTGAAAGTAAGTGTGAAAAAATGCAGGTGTACAAAGCGCGGATTGGACGGCCTCTTCGGGCGCCGCAGCAGCAGCAACAGCTACGCCGACTACGACGACGACGACGACGTCGTCGAGCAGCGTCAACAACAACAATGGAAGCAGTCCACGTAATCGTTTGCACAGCTCGATGGAGGACCTGTCGACGACGTTCTCGAATTCGACGTTGACGCGACTCCAGCAAAATAATCATCTGCAGCCTCAAGGACAAATGAGGCAACGATCTCTCTCCGATAGCCATAGACGCAATGACACTCATGGTAAAACCAAATACCCGAAAACACNCCCCGTAATCCTTAGACACATTATATATCCCAACGGCACGATACAACGAGGCGACGTCTTTTTTTTCGGTTAACAATAATTTATAAGTGCATACCGTTTTCCGTCTAATCTAATTAATCAATATATTAATCTCACTGCGGGTAAAGCTTCTTATGACTAATTTGGCTTACGATTAACACCATATTATACTAACAATACAGCATGGTGAGTTTGACGGGTGACTGTATAGGAGATTAAAATGAGTCGTTTGGCTTTTTTGTGATTTTTGGTGTTGTTTTACACTTTACTTCTATTTTAACTGTGATGTTCATTAGCTTTTAGGATATTTAAGTTGCAATAGTAGACTTTGGTAATCATTGCATACAGTACAGAGAAAAAAAATATATAAAAATCACACGCATTCGTCATTTATTTCATGCGACACGACGATTTTTACGATTATTGCATTAATTTATTCTCGTTAAGTGTCCACAAAATGACAGCCGTCGATCGAAGCAATGGGAAAGAAATTTAAAAGATGTACTGAACCTTTCCTAATTTCTAGGGGACAGCGAGGCGTCGGAAAATGGCGAAGTCGGAGACGGTCCGGACCTACTGTCAGATACACCACCAGTGCCACCAAGACGCAGGGATCGTAAAAGACACACGCCGCCCAGGCCCATAAGCAACGGATTGCCACCCACGCCAAAGGTCCACATGGGAGCTTGTTTCTCCAAGGTTCGTGTCGTTTCTTTATTCGTCACACTTCCTCTCGAATTTCTTACGAGCGAAGGACTCGTTTCTCGTTTCTCGCAGGTATTCAACGGTTGCCCTCTGCGAATACACTGCACGGCCAGCTGGATTCATCCGGACACCAGGGACCAGCACCTGCTGATCGCCGCCGAGGAGGGCATCTACAATCTGAATCTGAACGAGCTGCACGAGACGGCGATCGATCAGCTGTACCCGAGGCGAACGATCTGGATGTACGTGATCAAGGACGTGCTGATGTCGCTGTCGGGCAAGACGCCCCAGCTCTACAGGCACGACCTGCTGGCGATGCAGAGCAAACAGACGCACAGGTTCTCGCTGCACATGAACAAGATACCCGAGCGACTGGTGCCGAGGAAGTTCGCCCTGACGACGCGGGTGCCCGACACCAAGGGCTGCACCAAGTGCTGCGTCGGCCGCAACCCCTACAACGGCTACAAGTACCTGTGCGGCGCCATGCCCAACGGCATCTTCCTCATGCAGTGGTACGATCCGCTCAACAAGTTCATGCTGCTCAAGCACTTCGAGTGCCCGCTGCCGAATCCGCTCAACGTCTTCGAGATGATCATCACGCCCGAGATGGAGTACCCGATGGTGTGCGTCTCCGTCAAGCAGACCTTCCAGCAGAACAACAAGCTCAAGCTCGACCTGATCAACATGAATTCCGGAGCCAGCTGGTTCCACAGCGACGAGCTCGAAGAAGTCGACGGTACAGGTAGGATACAATGGAAGCTTCTTATTCTAAAATCTAGGACGCGTTGTGTTTTTTTTATTTCAACTATGCAAACGATTGCGTCATTTCTTAATGCGTGCGTTTATTTTTCTTTAGCCACAGTCATTCCACGAAGAGAAAATCTTCAAGTAGTTAGTGTGCAACAGCTGGAGAAGGATGCCATTATTGTTTGTCACGATAGTGAGTACACGCTGCCATTGAGTTTTTTTTTAATGATTTTTTATTTCACCAGGTATGCAGAATCGTAAAAATTCGTGCTAAAATTTTCGACCATTTTTAGATTGGGTAAAGATCGTGAATCTTAATGGGAAACCTCGAATCAGCAAAAAACAATTAGCAGAGTTACAATTTAATTTCAAGATAGAATCAATAAGTAAGCAACGATAAAAATCAATATAATTTTCATAAGTATGCGAATTGTTTCAATTACGACCAACCGAAATGTTTGAATTTTACAGTTGTCTTGCCAGACAGTGTATTAGCCTTCCACAAATACGGTATGCAAGGTCGCAGTTTCAAGAATGGCGAGGTCACGCAAGAAATCAGCGATCCGAGCCGTACCTACAAACTGCTGGGTTCCGATAAGTAAGCTATTTAAATGCGTATAGAGCCAAGGATTGCGTAACGAGCGCGACAATAAAACTGATGTTTTTTTTTCTCTCTCTCTCTCCTTACGCAGAGTGGTCATGCTGGAGAGTCATCTAGTGCACGCGGGCACACTGAACGAGAGCGACGGAGCTGATCTCTACATACTCGCTGGGCACGAAGCGAGTTACTGAAGCAACGCTCACTGCGTACATCGTATACATATGATTACTTTTTTTTATATTACCAGGCGAGCTTCATCATTATTAGTTTTTATTAACTTTATTTTATAAATATAACTTTTTATTCAATCAATATGTTGCAGACTGAAAAACTAAACGATTAAAATATCTTATACCTAGAGTTTAGAGAAAGACCGGTAATAAATGCCGTGTAAAAAAAAATATTTTAGACGAATTCATAATTTCACTTTTTATAAGTAACAATTCAAGGATTGCATCGTTAATTCTATGCATTTTTTGCATTCCTTGAAAAAAAAAAGTTATTTGTTTTACGCCGACGCTGAAGCAACGATAATGTTCGAGTGACCGATGGATTGCGAGCGTAATAACTTGTTATTGTAAAAAAAAATTTCTTCCCTGAAACGGAGAATTACCAAATCGAATGCATTTTAAATTGTATGTAAAAATTGAATACATATCGACGACGAGTGCCACTAAGCTACACCATCGTATCCGTTTCAATACGTAACTTGTGACTCTTTAGTCTGTATGTGCGCAGTGTAAAAAAAAAAAAAAACAAGAAAAAAGGTGTATTAAGCTACGTGCGAATATATGGGACAATAAAACGATGTAAATGTTCAATTATGATAAAAGAAGGCAACTCACAAATAATTCGACTAATGTAGTTCAAAGATGAGAAATGTGTGTAGTTAACGAGTGATAGTAGCAAAACAAGAAAATCAAAAAGAATAATCGACAGACCTATCAAAGTTCGTGAGCTTAAATATTTACAAAACTAAAGGACCTATGCAACTAGAAAAGACTTATCGCGTAGCATTGTATAGAATGTATGTAATAACAGATGCTGGTTAAAAAAAATTATTAGGAACGAAATTAAATTTCGAAGTTATCATGAAAATCTTTCAATTTAGCTATCTAAAAGAAAAGTATGTACCTGTCAACAACCGTTAGAATTTTTGGTCTTGAAAGGAAAGCTTATCGCCTTCGTAGTTTTGCTTTCGCGTTTGAATATCTTTCTGCAGTCGAACTCAACTTAACTTACCAATTGACATTTTTTGAACATTATTGAAGCGTTACGTAAATCAAAAGTAGCCTACGAGATTTTGACTAGTTACATATGCATCACGATTATAATGTTGACTATAGATAGCGAAATTAAAAAAAGAGAGAAAATATATATTCTATATATTCTAAAGTATTTATGTGATATAAGAGAATAAATTCAAATTTTCAAATTAAAATTATTTTAAGTACATATAATATATTGAATCGTACTCATTAGTCAGTGGTTGTAGAAAAAGGCGATCCAGGCGAAATTAAACGATATTTTAAGTATTACAATTCTTCGACAATCTCGAAGCGACGTAAAAACTATATTCCTCGGCGAATCTATTTCCCGATGGAAAGTTAATAAACTAATGGCGATAAATTATACATAAAAGAGAAACAAAAAATGCACAACGGGAACCAACGAGAGAATAAAACGAACTTTTATTCTATAAAATGTATGTAATGTAAAGTGATAAATAAAGAATTATGAGGTCGAGAAAGTTTAGGTACATGGTGAATTATATAAAATGTGCAGTCGAAAGGTACTTAGATTTTACGAAAAGAAAGCGTATATCAATTTCAAAAACATAATGAGGAAAAAAGTTTGTGTTAAAGGGCCTCGATTATATTATTGTATATAATGAGAATAATAAACGTGATGCAAATGCTTTTTAGTTACAAAAATGTTTCATCCGAGAGTAATGTTTTGTATTTTATTTACTTTCTTTTGTCATCTTTTATCGATAATACTTCTTGACTTTGAAATTAAGTGTTAACTGTAATTTTTTCAAGACCATGTTTTTTACCCGAGATTAAAATTTAATTGAATATTTATTGTAATTATCGACTCGATTGTATACACTTAGAACAGTATTTATTGTATTGTCGCGATTTTTTTTTAATGAACAGTGTTTTTGTAAGAGTCGATCAAATGTTCAATTTTTCGTGGATGAATAATCCATCACAATTTATATGCTTGCATTTGTTCAAGGCTAGCAAGCTTGTTTTATTGTAAATAAAAAAAACGTACCATAATAAATCTTGTTTCATAAAATACATTCGGTAAATTTCATGTCAATTAACACCATCTTTCTTTACCTCTTCATATATTCAGTAAACTTTTCCTGTTTTGAAATTTAAACTATAAAAATTTTGAAGAAATCAGTAAGAAAGTCATGATTTGAATAAATAAACTTTTTTTAAACAGTTTTAATAAAGATGTATTTTGATGACTCGATACGAGTTTTTTTCTCACACTGGAGCTTCATTAAAAATTTACATAAACGGACAAATGTATACATGAATCAAATTTAAAACTGATGGCAATCTTTTATAAAACCTATTCTTCATGAACAATGAGACATGTTTTTTCTGAACGATTTAATGCATGGTAATAGACACAATATACTTGTACCCTTATACGCACTTGTAAACTATTTAACACAGTATTCATAACAGTAAAATTCATATATATAATTATATGCATGTATTGTATATATGGATTCGAAAAATTAGCATGTTTTTGCACTTGAAAGTTAAAGTTAAAAAATGATATGGTTAAAAATACATTATATCTTATCGCACAGTTATATGGCCAACAATAGTGGGTGTCGTTCATGGAAAAAACTAACAAATACCTTTGCACCATCCGAAATTTAATTGCATTAGGTTCAGCCTTATCTTCATCTCAAGCTTTTTTATAAATTCAAAACCTTTAATAAAATGCCAAGTGTAAGTATTACGAATGGGATTTTTCTGCTATGACGAAAGCTTATTGCACAAACGTTCATACTTGCACTTCAAATTAATAGGTAAAACACACTCATGTAATCGATAAATATTTGGCTCTAATTCAGTGTACTACAACACACTTGTACTCATAATATAAATTTCTCAGTTACTTTTAATAACAATTTTCGTCCATGAAATTTACAAGCTGTCAATCGTATCCATTTATAGATTACGAAAAAGCTTTTTTGTTGATCAATACTTAAAATAACAACATCACAATCGTGTTCTTTTTACAAGAATAATAGTTGAAACCATGAATAGATAATTTTTTGGTTTATATATTCGGATTGTCATCGAGAAACTCGATACCTTCATAAGAAGAATTTTAAAATAAATTAAAACTTACTCACGTTACAATGATTTCTGTTGAAATCTTTGATATATTTACTCATACGATTATATCGTCAAGGCACACGATATTACACAAATCAAATAATTATGAAGTCATTTATTCATAAACTTACAAATAATATTAAGCGTGAAATTGAAAAATTTACAATTCAACTCCACGCAGAAGGAAACTTACTAAAACAAATACCATTCGCTCAAGTATGCAAACACTAATACTTTAATCTTTTTCACGATCACACAACTCAATAATTTTGAAAACGAGCTTTAAATTGTGAAATCACATCAAGTCATAATACACGTAAAAAGTAATGAGCAAATTTTTCAGTGAATTTTCATAATTTCAATGCATAGTAGAATAACACATTTATAACAATCATACAATAATCTTTAATATGGCCTAATACATGAACTTTTAGTAGATCATTTGCTGAAGTTATTTATATTAAATCTGACTCTTGATTCATAGCGCATTAACATTTATCTATATTGCAACAAAATCAATATATTCCTGATTTTACGTCTTGCACATTTCTCATTTTTACAATGTAGAATTCAAAAATATAAACTATTTTCTACGCTTTATACAACAGAAAAAAAATACATACAAACTGGTAGTAATAATCAGAAATTGATTCTATCTATATCTGGAAGAGAAAATTTGTTTTACTCGATTACAAGTGACATACTCGTATTACACACCATTGGTGTAACAACCATTCTCATGTATCCATTTGACTTTGCAACTGTCCAACCATCTTCTTGACCCACCCTATTTGACTCTGACCCGCAGACACGTCATCGTCCTTTTTAATATTTTTTTCCAATACTTTCTCTTCTTTAGTGACTTTAGAAGCTTTACACCTGACTATTTTAGTTTTAAACTTCAAATGGGCAGGTTTTTCCGTAACCGCTGGTTTCTCGGAAGCAATTCTTTTGACTTTTCGCTTGTTAGGCACTGCCGGTGGCACTTTGCTGTGAAGAATATCGTCATTATCGCTAAAAATCGCGCTGTCTCTCGACGCGTCTTCGGTGTCAATGTAATTCTCGATTGTTTCGAACGAGCGCTCATAAAAGCTATCGTCTGTACTCTCGACTGGCGGTGGCTCTATTATTTTTGGTCTTCGTAAGCTTGCAGGATCGGCATAATCGGATTGTGCAATTCGTGCACCCAAGGTCGAACTGCCTTGTTTGTGATACGGTAATGAGCCAGTATTGTTCGATTGTTTTGCATTATTGTTACTGTTACTATTGTTGATACTATTGCTATTACTACTGCTATTACAATTACTATTACTGTTATGGAATTTGGAAAGAAAGCTACGATTAGGACTAATTTGTTCGGAACAGTCGAGTGTTTCAGAGCTTTGACTGGATTTTAACACCTGCAGACGACTACTTGCTTTTGAGAGCACACGAGTAAGATTCGATACGCTGAGATATGTACTACTGATGCTAGGGCTCGTTTCTGTAATGAAATGTAAAAAATTAGATATCATTTTTTTGGGCGAAATAAATTTTTATGCATAGAACTAATCGCTCACCTTTATTTGTCGTGCCATTGTTAGCTCGATAAATTTTATGATCAGGATGCACGTAGGTACTATTCGATAAACTCGTTCTCGAAACCGAATCGGCATCGCCGAAAGACGACTCGTCTAGAGAGCAGAAGAAGGTCGACGACGACGAAGCACCGGTTAATGGAAATTTGGCTATTCTATTTGAACTCTTACAGTTCGTCGTGTACCTCTCCATGTCTTCAAGATTGATCTCCGCCGGCTTATCCGAAGCAATGGTGAACGGTCGATCAGTCATAGATTTACCATCACGCTGCAAAAATCGAGATTTCGTTGGTTGCTGTTGCGGTGGCTGAGCGCCATCGGTCATTTGAAAACTTCGTGGTAAAGATCCACATTTTTGCGGCTGATCAGGTAATCCTACGCAGAGTTTAGTTAACCAAACAGCAGCTTTTTCACTGTTTTCCGGTCCTTTTTCGAGGCAGCTTTGCCATACCGGTTGTAAATTGTCGTAGTTACCATAATTATCTAAAAGTAATAAAATTACATTCAGATACACGCTTACAAATAAATTGTCGCATTTGAATCTCCTTTGAGAAAGTTTGCTTACCTTTTTCATTATTTTCGACCTCATTTTCATTCGTGCCTGTTTGGAGATCATGATTTGGTTGAACGTTTTTATTCGATGTTTCGTTCAGAAACGCCTGTTTATTTTCCACTGCCTCATCCTCTTCGGAATCACAGCTTTCTCGTATTCGCAATGCAGTCTTAATCAGTTTACTCTCCGTAACGAAATTTGGTTTTTTATATCCACTATCCGATGTTAGCTTCTCTTTTTTCTGGGGTGACTTAACGATCGGGGTGGAATTTTGTCTCTGTAAGGGCGAATCAACATTTCTGAAACTATCGTACTGTGAACGAAAACTTCTCTGATTGTATGCATGGACGGCACGTACGAAACACTGCTCTCGTCTATTAAAACGCGCTTTGCTCCTTGGAGTGCTGTTTTCGTTCTCGTTATCGTCGTCGGAGCTTTCGTAGCGGCGATGTTGACGCAATCGCCGGCGGAATTCTTCGCTCTGCATAAGAATCGAGCCGACTATAGCCTCGTCGCTTTGAGGATGTGGCGTGGCTGGTTCCGACTGCGACTGGACGGCTTCTTTGGTTTCTTTTGCTTCGATAGGCGTCGAAGTTGCCAAATTTTCTGCTGCATCCGGTGACAACGACGTGCTCGGTGTATCGTCCGTTGCTGTTATCGACGAATTTTTATTGTCAGCTTCCTCATTATCCGAGGGTTGCATAGTTATGTAAGATTGGAACCCAGGTTCGGATTTTCTTCGCCAGTTGGTGAAGCGATCCTAAATAATATTTTTTTAAATTTAGTAAAAAAACAAGAATTTATGAAATTCAATATACATAAAACATTAGATCGAGAAATTTAATATTTCGGGTAAAGAATGCAGAAGACCAGCCCATTACAAACCTTTATCTTTGACGCTCGAGCCTCGGAGTTTCTATTAAGATTATTATCCCTGGAACCATACTGGCTGATAGATTCAGTTGACTGATTCTTTCGCGAACACGTAGGTGAATTCTGCAAAATAAATCAAATTCACCATAAGAAAAAAGCTCGTAACAAATTTGGGTGTTTTTAAAAAAATGTTCTGATCTCTTACATCAGCGGTGCTTAACGATACGTCGCTCTTTCGTCCTTTTCTCAACTTCTGCTTGAAACCAACATCCGT
Organism: Trichogramma evanescens; assembly: GCA_902732785.1. NCBI lineage: Eukaryota > Metazoa > Arthropoda > Insecta > Hymenoptera > Trichogrammatidae > Trichogramma > Trichogramma evanescens. The sequence continues at coordinate 73,465 of CACVKI010145688.1, forward strand.
TTTTCGTCGATCTCGATCGGCTTTTCTCGTACTGCTGTACTCCCATGACTTTTTGATAAAACTACGGTCCACTGGTACTAGCGCGTCGTCCTCGGTTTTTTGCCCAATTTGTAGGACGAGTTCGCGCGCGTGAGAGGGTATGACTGCGCTATAATTTTCTAAAATCACATTTTTTATCTGCAGGGTCCATTCGCGTTTTATTTCCAAATTTCGTGCCTGTAGCGTGTATTGAATTTGCGAATTGTCAAACGGTATCACATTGAAACTAAGCGGCTCGCCAGGAATACTCTCCATTAACGTTAAATTTGAACACTGATGAAAAAAAAACCATAATTAAAGCTTCTGATGCAAAGCCCTTTCTACATTCAAGAAAAATTAAACTTACCAGAATATGGGTTTTATAAACTAAGTGACCGTCCTCTCGCTTCTTGGCGAGCAACAGCATTTTATCGAACAAAAATGCATGCCGAGGCGCCTTGGCTCCCCTCAAGCGGAAGCTGCCCTCGGCGATGAGCTCGCCGCTCTGAGTGAGATCCGGCCCCGTCCAGCCCTCCAGCAGCGACTGTATCTCCTGGACTCGCACCGCGTGCTCGTGCTTGCGCTTCATCGCGTTGATGTGCCGGGCGATGCCGGTCATCGTCGCCAGGGCGCACTCGATCGCTGTGCGCGTGGGCGAGTCCTCGTCGGCTTCGAATTCCTTCGACAGATTCTGCGCAAAATTTATCGTTGTCGTTACAGATAGAGTTTTACACGGTTGACGAGTTATTAAATCGAGCGGCGAGAAAGTGATTTGTCGCGAATTGATTTAAATTAGACGTAGATAATAGTTCATAATTTCTGAATTTACGATGCGAGATTTATCATCCGGATTTAAATGCTGTTGAAGCTCGTTTTATCGCCAACTTTAATAATCTTGTCATACTAAATACAATATTCGATGTCAATCAATCACATGCATTACGTAAATATTATTTTTAGAAATCGAATGTATATTTATCGGCTTCGGACACACAATAATCGCAAAGTATCAATGTAAAACGATACGCGGCAGTCATCGAATCAATTTTTTTACTCGCGGCAGTATCTATACTAAGAAAGATTAAAAAAAAAATAAAGAAGTGAAGTGGGAGATCAGTCACCTCGAAGAGCAGATGATACTTGAGAATACGTTGCACCGGTTTGAGTAGGTAAGCCCCCAGAGGCAGTCTGTGACCGAGCGCCGCCTGTCGCTCGCCAAATGCTCGAGCCGTCTCTTCTTGGCCCATCAATTTGGTCAGTATCTCCACAGTTCTGCAAAATCGAGGGATATAAGTATATTAGTACGGCCAATAAAATTAATTATTTATTATGTTTTTTTTTGTCGATCCCTAGGGAAGCCGTATAATATTTTAATACGCGCGCATACCTGGGATAGTTGGTGCAGTACTCGGTGTACACCTCGAATCCGGAATTATGCTCGATGAAGGCATTGGCCACGGCGATCGGATCGAGGCCGCACTGGCTCAACGCCGACAGGAAGCTCCGATTGAACTCGAAAATATCCTCGATGTTGCTGAACAGCCCGTCGAGATCGCGATCGCTTATGAGCGCCATCGAATCGTTTCTCCAAATGATCAAGTAACCCTGCGTGCGCGAGAGCACAAAAAAATATACATATAAATTTATCGATGCAATCAAAAAGGATTAAAAAGAAGAGAGAGAGAGAAAAAATGAGCCTCGATCGTGCTTACGCATACGTAAACGCGCGAGCGCGCGTATACATAGAAATTTTTCACGTCAAAGCCCGTAAAAGCGAATACTGCCAGTGCCTTGGCTGTGCAACGTGCCAGACGCACGTATATGCTGCGTACATTATATATACGTATATTGCGATACGCACGTACGAGTAGTGAAAAACCGGTACGCGAGGCATAAATAGGCAAAACAAAAAAAACAAGATGAGAAGAAGAAAAAAAAGTAAAGTAGTAGTTGTAGTAGCAGATAGTCAGTAGCCAAGAGGCAGCCGAGAGTCAGTAGCCGATCTCGGCATATAGGTATGTATAAGCGATGCAGCAGCAGTACCTGAATGACTTGTCGCAGATGTTCGACGTAATCGGCTTCGGTCTTCACGATCTCCTGGAGCACGCGCTCGACTACCGTGTGCTGGCTCGTCGTCGCTAAGCTGCTGTTGCTGCTACTGCTGCTGCTTTTGTCGTTGCTGTTGTCGTTATTGTTGTTGCTGTTGCCACTGATTCCACTGTTGTTTTTATTATCATTGTCAGCAACGCCGTCGCCACCGCTGCCGTTTATCAGCAAGTGACGATGATGATGATGATGATGATGATGATGATGATACTGGCTCTCGGTCTCGGATATCGTCGTTACGCAGCCGCTGTCACCGGATCCTGCATAAAATGAAAAGAAATAAAAGTTTCATCGTGGGCACACACAGACGATATATCGGGACTCGGGAGAGACACTTATTTAACAAAATAATATTATGCTCGAAGCTTCCGAATTGCCATTAACAATATATATTTCAAGCAGGACCGAGTCGCTAACCAGCCGCAGCTCTCTGCTACTTGTTTTCCTAAAGATAAGAGAGTGAAAGCTGCTGCTGCTGCTGTGGCCGTGCTGCACTGCCACACGTGAGCGGGCCGCGCCGCCGCTGCCACGGAGTTTTATGTAAAACAACATTTTCGAGGAGAATTTTCAAGGCATCGACCACTCCGTGGAGATACAGAATTGCGTGTGTGTATGCATAAAAGTATAATATAGTACATGTGCGAATCGCAATCGCGGAGAGATGCCGGCTGCAGAAAATTGTTAAAAAAGCCCGCGAATATATCGCGCGCGTTTACCGATAATAATGCCGAATGAAAAATAAAACAACAACAACCGAGCTCTCATGGATTAACCAGTTGGTCGGTCTCTCGTATGTACGCGCGTGAGCAAGCATATATAATAGGGCAAAATTCGCTGATTTATCGCCACGGAAATAGTTCGGGCTCGGATTATTTGCTCGGAGAGCAGCAGCAGCAGCAGCATCAGCTTCGAGAAGCACACATAGGGTTATAAATTAATTATTTTGATTTATACACGAAAATTTTCTCTCTCTCTTATTTTCCCTTCGCTCACGGATCTCTATACAAGAGGCGCGAGTTCGCATGATTATACGCGTTTATTGCAAGTATAGCGTATACGACAACGTCGGCGACGACGACAACGACGAGGGCGTGCTATCTTTGGCACGCTCGTCGAGGCGTCTATGTACGCGCGCACAGCAGAGCAGAGCGCAGCAGCATTTCCAAGTCCACGCGCGCGCGTGTGTGTGTATGCGTGTGCGATAATTTCGGAAAAGCTCTGGGAGTTCTATGAACTCTATATCTCTCTTACTCTCGATCTCTCTTTGGCGTCCCGCGAGTAAATATTCGTGCATTCGCTTGTGTGCGCAAGAGCAGTGCAGCTCGGGCAAATATTATGAAACACACAGCTCCACATTGCTCTCCGGCCGCGTATCGTCGCGGGTCGTTATAGCCACGTTTATTTCGCAACAACGCGCGCGCATATCCTGCGTAGCATCTCTCTCTCGAGCTCGGAGAGAAAGAAAGAAGAGAAAAAAAAGGTAACGAGAGTCCACTTATCGGACGTCGGAGTCCCAAAGAGAGAGAGAGAGACAGAGAGAAAGTTGAGTCTCCCGCACCGTCGCCGCCGCCGCCCCGGAGAATTATAATGAGGAGGTATATATAATATATAAACTGCACACGCGCTTACCTTGGGAACTCGCGCAAGTGTCGGCGAGGGATTCGACCGACGCCAGATACGGATTCGTTGCACCACCAACACCACTGCCAGCACCGTCGCCGCCGGCCGTCGTCGTCGTCGTCGCCGTGCTGCTCGTGGCCGAGGCATTGGAGCCCTGCCGATTGCAGCAGCGCCGATGATGATGATGATGGCTATTGTTGTTGTTTTTGTAGTGGCCGCTGTCGCAGCTGCTGATGCAACTCGAGGACGACGACGCAGACGTGCTGCCACTGCCACTGCTCGATGTGGAACATATCGAGCTGCCCGAGACCGGCCGACTGCCTGCGGAATTCGGTTGTTGTTGTTGCTGCTGTTGTTGTAGTAACTTTTGTGGCTGTTGGCTCGTTCCGTTACGCCTGCGACGACTGCTGCCGCTACCGCTGCATCTGGAATAAAATTTCATCGAATTTCAATTATACGTTCGGTATAATAACGATTTCGCCTTTTATACCGTATTAATAATCTTCTCAGCTATTCGCTGCGTGATTTTGTTTTCCTTTTTTTGCTTTTCGCTTTTTTTTTTTGTAAGAAAAGAAAGATAGGCCGTGCACGAGGCGTCGAAATTAATTACCCATGCGCGTAACATTATATACGGATATAAAGTTACCGAATATCGCGAACTTTCGCTATTTGGATATGCTGTCATAAGTCTAAATAATGTCTTCGCATAATATATAATGAATTATAAATCCGAAATTTTTAAGGTGGAATTTTTGAGCTTAAAAAATATCCTCGCCGATCGGACGATCTAACGTACTCGGCACTTACAATGTATAACTTTATACGTGCATGCACGCGTAAGATAAAAAAATGTTGGCGCGGAGACAGCAAGACACAATCGCTGCACGGTATTCGCGGTATGTCGCGCGCGCCACACTTTTGCGCGATATTCATCGTTCGTTGTATGCGCGCGTTCGGTGGCGAGCCCATGTGCTTTATGTCGCGCGCGATACACATTCGGACGAAAGAATATGTATGCATAAAAGCCGATTAACGGTGTGTCTTATATTATGTGTACGCGAGCTTCGCTGTGTGTGTTTGTAATGCACAAAGCGCAACGGGCAAATCGCGCGTTATATTGTGCATTAGCCTCGGACGTCGCGGAGGACGACGACGGAACCGTAAGCGAAGCTTTTAAATGTTAAACAAATATTCGCAGCGCTGCTGCGCGTACGGGGCCAACGCGAGTATTCTCGTACGCACATAATGATATAGTATAATCTCGGCTGCCAGAGTTCTTTCTTTTCCTTCTTACTTTTTTTTTATACATACCGACAGGTGTGAACGAGGCTAAGAGAAAATAATCAACGGGCCAATATATAACACCTTACAGCGTTTCTCTCTCTCGGACGCGCGCGCGTTTTTTAAAAGCTTCTCGAAAGTCTCGCTCGAATGCAAAAAAGATGGCCTTTTTTACGTAATCGTCACGCGCGCGCTGGGGCAGGCAAGAATTCTCGATCGCGCGTATTAATCGCTTTATTATAGATAGTGAAAATATATATGATAAAATATGGTGCTGCTACTCGATGGGCTTACCTGAACACGAACATTTTGGAGTCTTACGTAGGAAAACATGAGCGCGCGGGCGTACGTGTGTATTATTGTAGTATACGCATAGCCTCGATCCCTCAACGTAAACAGCCAGAAATTTTCGGAGCTAGCCGAGACGCACGTACTAGTACACACATCCCGTACCGCGTCGTCGGTCCCCGCGGGAGGAGCTTGCCAAAAGTCTTAAAATTCGGAGCGCGGCTAGCGGTGCAACTACTCGGTGAGCCGCAGCAGCAGCACACGGTTCGGTATCTAGAACTAAACTAAACGGGCGAAAATTTTGCCCACTGCACACGACCGCGTGTATTTTATAAAAGCTGCAGTCTCGGAGAGTCGACGCCAAGAGCGCCGCTGCTCTGAGCGCATTATAGGCTCGATTTATACGCATATATTTGTGAATGGGTGTCGTGCGGCTCGAGGCAGTTATTTAGTACTTGTGTACGTATACGCTTTATATGCGTGAGCGAGCCTAACGTGCAGCAGCCTCGGCTCTTCTCTCTCTCTAACGCGCCGCGCGTCTCGTCGTCGGTCGTCGTCGTGTCCCAAAAGAGAGAAACTCGGCAAAGGAGGAAGAAAGCTCCAAAACGAAGACGATCAGCAAAAGCGCATGCCACGAGATATGCGTATAGTAGTCGGGTTAACCGAGGCGCGGCAAGATCGTGCGGGTGCGAAAGCTTATTTCGGAAAGGAGAGGTAAAGAGAGAGAAAGAAGCGTACAAAAAGGAAAGAGACCGTATCTACGCACTTATACCGTACATAACAGAGCGCACATGTTGTTTTCGTCGTTGCGGTGTACGGGGGGAATTACCGAGAGAGAAAAAAAATATTTTGATTCAAAATGATTCTTTCTCCTAATAATAAGTTAACATTACAATTTAACAAATACATATTTTTACATACGAATTAACCCGATCAGGCGTAAATTTTCAACCGATTTTTTTTTCTCTTTCTCGCGTGGCGCCAATGAGACTTATCAAATTCGTGCGAATGAACGATATCTCGTCATTGCGCTTCGCGAATAAATAATACTAAACGTACACGCAACCGTGTTTATACATAATGCACACACTGTGTATACAAGATATACTTATTCATCGCCGGTCTTTGCTGATAAAGCTCGTGTTCGGGCTAAAATATCATATCGTATGCTCTCTCGCTCTCGAGACTGGTACGAATCGCATGCCTGCAAAGCACATACACGAAAATATTTCCGGATAAATGTCAAATTAATAATACACTGCTTGTGTCTGTGTCTGTGTGTGTGTGCATGTGTGTTCGTAAACCGTATTATATACGGCATACACAATCGAATAGTTGTTAGCCTCATTTTGAGAGACCGACCGGGTGTCACCGTCCCTGTGCGTGTGTCTGTGTACATGGCCTGCTTATTATCAACCGTCTGGGTCTTTGACAACTCGTGTGCGTATACGCGTGATTTTTCAATCACGTATAAACGCGCGTATATATTATATTTATACGAAGTCGTCGCAGCAAAATCGTCGTTACTTATAAACGAGATCGGTAACTGAATGATTGTTCTGCGTAGTTATACGCAAGCCTTTGAACGCGAGCGCATATATAATTACGCGCATATATGTAATAAAACGAGTCTAACTCACCGAAGCGTCGTCGTGGGCGAAATTCCCATCATCTCCTCCTCGACGTCCTCGTCGTCGCCGTCCTCGGCCGCTGTGTCGCCGTCCTCCTGCTCGTTGTTCATGGCACTGTTATTACTATTGTTAGCGCTGCTGCTGCTGCTTATCAGTAAACTCGGCATGTCGTAGACGCGAGACATGCGCTTTTGCACGAGGCTCAGGCGTTTCTGTAGTCCGGCCGTCGTCACCTGGTGGTGATCATGATTATTGTTGTTGTTGTTGTTGTTGTTGGCGGCACGTGCCAGTTCGTCGAACATGCCCAGCAATTGCGGCACCAGATCCGTCGTCGTGCCTGTGTGTCAGACAGATAAGAGAGAGAACGCAAAATTAAAAAAAAGATGAAATAGAACCAAAGTTATTTACAAAGTTACATGTTTGAGAGTGTGGGTGCGGGTGGGTGTATACGTATGTATGGGCGATTTACTGGTGCGTGAATTGAATTCGAGAACGACGCGCGAGCTTGTGCGAGACACGTCTAGACGCCTGTAATACGGCTCGCGTTACCTACATATTATAGCCATACACGTCGCTGTGTACGCGCGAACTTTATTGACTATCCATGTTGTACGAATTTCACCGGTCGCGTATTATTAAAAAAAAAAGAATTAGTGATACGACTTTATGAGAGATGTTGTTTCACGCGTGCAAAAACATTATAACATAACGCGCGTTCTCCTTTTCTATTTTGATTTTTAATTTTTTTTTATTTTTTCAGCCAAGTTGATGATTAGATAAAAACGAGATCATTGGGTTAACTCGGTAATTACGAGCTTGTCAATTCTACAAATCCATGCCTCTGCTATTTTAGTTTATTTTCTCTCCTTTATTTCTTTCCATTTTTTTTTTTCATCATTTTTTCTCTCTTTTTTTTAGCACAAACGCACAAAAATACATCCCTAACAACATCTCTCGAAGCTCGTAAACGAACATCTATTCTCTCTCTTTCTCTCGCTCGATCTATACGTACGTATAAACGAGGCTTCGTGAGATAGGGCATATAAAACGAGTGACTGACGGAAAAAGCGCACATCATTTTTATCGCATCTATTTTTACTATGTGGGGAAAATTCGTTATTCTATCTTTCTGCTTCTTTCTTTTTTTTATTCTCATACCGTACATAACATACGAGAGACGTATAGATATATATACGGGAAAACAAAGAAGAGAGAAAATGACGCGGGGCAAACAATTTGCGAAATTGTGTACAGACGGCCGCGTGCGCGCTCGACTGAATTTACATATAAGCCTCATCGCTCGGTTCGGCCCCCCCAAACGAGCCTCGTTGTCGATATATACCGCATACGTATACCTGCCTCGAGTTCTGTTTGCTCTTTCTTTCTTTCTTTCTTTTTTTTCCTCTTTCTTTTCGGTTGCATAAAAGCCGAATGCAGTCGCGCGCTGCAGCGAGCCAAAAGAGATTATAATAATAAATACTACTTGTCTCGCGCGGCGTAAGCGCGCGGTGTAAGGCAATTAATCGGTTGAAACGGCCTATTAGCTCAGCGTATAAATCAAATTAACTAATAGACGTATTGGAGAGCATTTGCTTCTTATTACGGGGGCACACACGACACAGTCGACACACACAGTAGAGCAGAGAAAGAAAATTGTCACCTAGATATAATACGTATGATAGCTAGAGCTAGCGCGGAGAGCGGTTACATAAAGTCATAAATGTAGTCGCGCTCGCGAGTCGAGAGCGCATAATGAAGCCTGACAAAATCAAAATTCGTATTCTATGCATGCATATTATACGTGTGTGTATATAATCCAATTCGGGAGCGCTCATATGTGTTTGTGGTGTCATTATGTAACGAAAATAAAACCAAACTATTAAAAAAATGCCATCACTCGAGATAATTACGTCGTGGTAATTACGTCGGAATATTTGACTTGTCTCCCTCTCTCTCACCGCGAGCTCGAGGCGCGCACAAGTCGTATACGCGAGGGGCGCCAGCGCTATAGGCTTCCAATATATTATCCCTCGAACGTACATACATCTTATTTATCGAGCAATCGAGTGCTTTTCCTAACGTGCGTAATTTTACTCTCACGAGTCGAGCTCGAGTTGTGTGCCTGCGTAAAAATAGTTACTCGTTAAAACCAATCAATGGGTTACGGGCTTGTTGTCATCTTTCACCGCGTAATAGACACAAGAAAGACGAGAGCATGTGCGGGCGCATCCGAGAGGCTGATTATGCCCTTTCGTCTCTCAAAATATGAAATCTCTCATCGGTTGGTCTGCTGCTTTCCTCTATGTATATAACGATAGAAAAACAAATTAAGTATGGATTTTCTTCAAAGAGTCTCTTGGCGTGGGTCTGAACGCATATTTACGTAAATATATCGAACTACTTTACGCGCTCGGCAATGTATTTTTATTTGTGACAAAAAAAAAAGAGTTGTAAGAAACGAATAGAAAAGTAAAAAAATAAAATAACGTGACTTCGTGGGCTTTCGTACGCTATAGCGCCTTTATGCTGCATCGGTAATATCTTCGGGAACGTCTCGCTCGGCGAATCGAGGCTTTGTCGTGTGGCGTGCGCTTTATAAGGATCGCGCGATTTGAATAACATATCATATAGACGTGCCAATACTCGGGAGCGTGATTATTTAATTCGTCGTTTCGAGTCGAGAACCAAGACCGAGAGAAGCGCAGATCATAAAGGTGTGTCGTGATTCTCGCAGGCAGCAGCAGCCGAAGCCATAAGAAGAAACAAGGATCTCGCGCAGACTCGTGAAAAGTTGATTTTGTTGGCACTTCTCGTTCTCTACCCTATATAGAGAGTAGTAGCAGCAGCAGCAGTTCTTTGTTATCACTGGAGGCAGTTTTGCTCGACTGCACGAGTTTATACGCTCCAGTCACGTTATTACGATGAATCATTAAGTACGAGTTTTTACCGCGTCGATTATCAATCGGAAAAGAATCGGCCAGGCGTCGATCGAACTCTCGCGGCCGCCGCCGACGCCGCCAATGCTCTTTGTCCCGCGCGCACGCAAAGTCCAGACGCTCTTACATAAAGGATAATTAGACATATGGGTTTGTTACCCAAAGTTTATAATATACTACTACACATTGCTTACAGGCGCGTTTATTTGCAGTATATTAGAGAAATACATACATAGCCGCAGCAAAGCCGCAAAATGAGCGGCTCCGATTTCTCTCGTTGCGGCGCCTATTACTACTACTACTAATACTCCTATGGCTACCTTCGATATCTGTATATATACATATACACGTCTATAGACACGTTCGTGAAAACTCTCGGTCGGTGTGTGTTGTGTGCCGTGCGTGCAATGCTGCTGCTGCTGCTGCTGCATGCCCCGGCCTTCGTATGAGAGATCGACACGCCGGCGCCTAAAGAGTCTAATCTTTCGAGACTCTTTTCTCGCGGGCTCTCCGCGACTGCACACAGCACGCAGAGACGCGTATATTATATACGGACGAACTTTCTCTCGCGAAATATATATACATTGATATTTGTGTTGCTCGCACATTATAAATATCGTGTGTGTTTGTGTACACTACACGAGCTATTATGCTTATGGGCTGCGTTATTGTGTGTGTAGGTATATCAAGGGGGGCCAGAGCACGAGTGCGATTTCCGCGTGCGTTAAATGACGCGTGCGGCGTGTAGCTGCGAGCAGATTTTTTCAAAACTAGACAACAAAGTGTAATAAAGAGAGGACGCGCGCCAGACGTAGACGCGCTACCGCCCATCGCCACATCGCCTCGTGGCTTTCAAAATACATCGTATACACCTCGTTTCCATCGCTAATTTTCGATACGTATCTGTCGCCTGCCTATATGTATACTCATGCTATATCTATAAGCGCAGAAAGTCACATCCTCTGCTTCCTCCTTTCGCATACTCAACTGCGCTTCGTCGTGTGCTCGTTGGAACTTGCGAAATTTCGTTCACTTTCTTTCGAGCACAAGCTCGACGAAACGCGCGATATACCGTGCTATATATTAAATGCGAGATGTGCTCCACGGGCTTTTAATCATTCTTTCGCGCGCCCGCGAGACAGCCCATGAAAATGTGATCCATCATCAACGTGTACCCCCGCATAGCTCGTTCGTACAATAAATGGTTGTTACGTCGCGCGATCGAGTATGTAATATCCCGTGTGTTGATGATTAACATTCGGAACGACGCGCGCGAATATATAAATCGATTAATTATCTGAGGATTCGCTTTCAATTTTTTGTTTCCTTTTTGTAAAAGTGATCGAATTTTTTTAAGTTCGTTGAGTATCGTGTAAAGTTACCTACCGGTGTTTTTGAGGATCTACTGCTAGCGACTTACATAGAACTAGGTATAGTCCAGTCAAATTAGTTTTGAAAGTGAAAAAATTCGCAGCCGCAGTTTGAAACCGAAGGCACTGAACTGAAGGCACAGCTTAAGGAAGGCGGAGTGTTTTTAATAAACAAATGGTATAACTCGATCAATAATGCACTTAGCGCAAAAATAAAAAAATGAATTTTGTTCGTCGTGACAAGAGCTTCATATTCCTAAAGTTACGTTACCCTAGCTTTATTTATTGCAAACTTATAAACAATTGAAAAAACGGTCATATTTGAAGGTTTTTTTAACCTAGCGGATAAACAAATGGTCCGATTTAAACTTTAAATGCACCAAACTGTAGGTCTTAAAAAGACCTAAATTTTCTATCGGAAACTTTTATTCGTAAACAGCCGAAAAACAAATTTTGGGCAATTTCAAAGGGCCCAATTGTTTAAATTCTCATCAGTTGCATAGTTGCATTTTACACTATTTCATTTCTAACATCTAACACTAACTTTTCCCAGTTTCAATTTGCGGCTGCGAATATTTTTATTTTTAACATAGAGTCAGATTTAATTTGACTGGACTAGTATTAATAACGAAGCACGTGGCCCAAAGGTGAAAGGTGTAAAAATGATACAAATTTGTAGATATAGACTAAACCTATTGACTCGAGTCTGAACTTGTCTAGACTTGTCTAGAAAAAATTATGGGCGGGCTAGGATGCTGCAGTTAACACTACATTAAAATTGAAGATTACGATTCTTTGTAGAATCGCTCTCAGTCGCATCGATCCGAGCAGTCTTTACTTAGTAAGCATACAATAAGGTCTCTCTCAGTGTACGAGTTGCAGCGTCTCTGGTAGCATCGTGTATCTTTACTCGTTTCTCTCTCATGGAAACTATAGCCCAATGAGAAATCGAATCTAATCTCACTGGGTGGGCGTGTCCATGCAGTCATAGTCTAGAACTAGACGTACCCACTACACGTGTTCGACTCAGTGAACGTTACGATGCAATAGCGTAAGCAGCAGAGATAGATCTCGTCGACTGCAGCGAGCGATCAAAAGTGAAGAAAATACTGTTTACATCATAATTAGTGATTTGTGATTTTTTTTTATTGTGTGTGTGCGTGTGTGTGTGTGAGTGCGCAGAAAAATGGCTTTGTTCAGCGAGGAATCGGATTTTGATATCGAGCAATGCGACGAAGTAAACCAAGAAAAATTAGACAGTTTGAGACGCTTACTAGAAAACGTCGATTTCACGATACCAGAAGAGCGACGAACACTTCTCTGTCGACTAGATCTTTTGATCAAGGAGTGGACGAGTAAACTTCCCAATCTCCGGGACCTCCTTCGTCCCGAAGAAATCGATGTTCTTCTGATGGATTCTCTGACTTACTTTACCGAACAACGCGTGATACAAGAACGGTTTGCTAGGTTTGTGGCTCGCAGCGGCTACAAGGACCAGCCCCAAGACGGCGAGGACGGCAAGCCATCGCCGCGTCGTACCACACCGCTACATCAAGTGCTTAAACAACGAAATAAACGCCGCGTTGCCGTTGCTCTTTTCAAAATTTACAACAGATTTGACGTGAATTTCATCGACCACAGAGACGACAATACTCATTTGCATGTGGCCTGCGCAGCTGGCTGCGTCGACGCCGTCAAAAAATTTCTCGAATTCGGCCACGATCCCAACTGCCTCTCGAGAGACGAAAATTCGCCACTGCAGCTAGCTCTGCGCTACAAGCGTAAGAAGGTGGCCGAATTGCTGCTGAGAAATGGCGCGGATCCAAATTTGTCCGGCTCGAGGAGATGCACTGCTCTGCACACTATTTGCACGGGAGGACATAGCTATGATGAAAACATAGCCAAAATGTTCTTCGATATCTGCGACGAGCTTCGTTTAACGGTGCGAGTCAACACCCAGGACATTTACGGTAGGACATCGTTGTACTTTGCATTGGCCATGAACATTGACAACAAGAAGGTGATCGATTTGTTGCTGCGAAGAGGCGCTGATCCTAATATGGCCGATAAGGAAGGATTGACACCTTTGCACATCATTTGCATGAGAAGAGATGACGGAATGGTCAAGATATTATTCAAAATTTGCGATGAGCTTCGTGTAACGGTGCAAGTTAATGCTCAGAGCAAGTCAGGCGACACACCGCTACATACGGCTCTGTCCAACGGCCGCATGCAGGCAGCCGAATTGTTGCTGAGGAACGGAGCAAATCCGAATTTAGCTAATGCGAAAGGATCGACTCCTCTGCACTCAATTTGCAGGTATTCCGAGGATAACCATGTCTTGGCGCGGAGGGTATTCGACATCTGTGCCGAGCTTCGTGTAACGCTGCAAGTTAATGCTCAGGACGTGTCGGGCGACACAGCGCTACACGTGGCTCTGTCTAGCGGCTGCAGAAATTTTGCGCGATTGCTGCTGAGAAACGGCGCCAATCCGAATTTGGCCAACGACGGCGGACTGACGGCTCTGCACGACATTTGCCTGAAAGCCGACGACGACGAGGTGGCCGAGATGGTATTCCAGCTCAGCCACGACCGATACAAGCCGATCGAGGTGGACGCCCTGACCAAATGCGGTCAAACGCCCTTGCACTGCGCTATGATCAGTGGCCACGGAATCGTTGGCCAATTCATGCTGAGATGCGGGGCCGATCCAAATTTAAAGGACGAGGTCGGACAGACGCCTCTGCATTATATCTGTCAGAGAGAAAAGGACGGAGGGGATCTGGCGGAGAAGTTCTTCGAGATCGTCGACGAGACAGGTCTGTCGGTACCGCTCGACGTCGAGGACAAGTGGGGTAAGACACCGTTGCACTGGGCTGTGGGCTACGATCGGAGAGCGGTGGAATTGCTGCTGAGAAGAGGCGCCGATTCCAATGTGTACGATGAGAATGGATCTACACCTCTGCATTTTATTTGCGGGAGAGACGAGGACGATGACTTGGTGGACGCATTCTTCAGGCTCAGCACGCGGCCGGTGAATGTGGAAGCCGTGAACAATTTTTCCGGTACACCGCTGAAATTAGCTGTAGAGAATCTTTTGCCGCATACAGTCGAACAACTCATAAGTCATGGTGCTGGTCTGGAAGAGAATTTCTATTTTCCTACCGTGAATTCAATCGGCCCGAGGCACCATTTTGAATTTGACGTTATTGATGTTAAATTGAGACTAGCATCTAATGCTCTGGCCGTCGTCGAACGTCTTGAAAATGGAGGATACGAGATGGAACTAAAAGACGCTCTAACGATCATGTCATTTTTCGATAGGCTCGGATTGTACGAGGATAGGGCGAACGTTCCTGAAAATGTTCCTGAAAATGTTCCTGAAAATGTTCCTGAAAATGTTCCTGAAAATGTTTTTGAAAATATCGACCGAATTCGACGTGAGATCGGAGAGTTGGCAAATTTAATAAATGCAGTTGACTTAATAGAAGAAGTGATGATATTCAACGATACTATGATAAGTCCGAATCTGACGATCCAGGACCTGTGCCGACTATCACCCGAAGAGGCAGGGAAATTACTCGTATATCACCACTTCGATTTTGTGCGCTCGAAAAAAATTAGCGAGCTTTCCCAAAGGTATGCGGAGGCTTGTTTTGTGCCTCTCTGCGACGTGCTGAAGAGAAGATTTTTCCGGAAATGGGCAGTGGAATGTTTCTACCAGTTGTCGCACTTCCGGCTGCCGATTCTTTGCTGCGAAAAAATCATCGACAATTTGGCAATGAAAGATTTGTGGAACATGTGCTTGGCATTTGCAGGTCAAAGCTCGGCATGATGATAAGAATGTTTGCGTTTTTTTTCAATGTCTGATGTTATTTAGTTTTAAGTATTCGTTATATCATTCTAATAAATAATTTTATAATAAAAAGTTGAATTCATTAATTGACTTGCATTTTTATCTTTTTGTGTTACAATTATATTAACCAAAATTATCAACAACTTCTACATCCTGCTGTTCTGATGCAGCTGAGTATTGATTATCCGCTTCGAGCCGATGGTAGCGCCTCAAAGAGAGCTGGCAAAATGAGGCGACAGTTCGAAAATGTCGTCTGCTTATTGCCATGCTAGTTGCATACACTTATGTTGTTGCGTCAAAGTTTATATATATTAAATTAACAACGACAGTCTCTGATAGTTCAAAGCAATGTAAAAGAAGAGTTTGAGAACCACCAACTTCCTTATGGGTTTTTATAAATAAAGCTGGAATATAATTTAAAAATCCAAGTAATTTTTCTAAATTTATTTATTTGAATGATATGGACATTATTGCACAATTGCACTAGACAAAAAATATTTTCCATATATATATTTCATGTATGAGCTTTGAATTGGCCTTTAGCGAGGCAGCTGTATGTAACCTGTCACATAATGCAGCCCGTTAGGAGCTCTTTTAGTCCTTAAGGGTCCTCTATACACACTCGGTCGGTATAACTATATGGTTGATTCTCCCGAAGTCTGCTTTTTCGGGTAAAAAATGGTGAAACATTTTTTTTCACATTGAATGGCGCGAACTAGTTTACCCTTTTTTAAACCATAAAATATGAATAATCATTGAATCTGGGGCCTTGAGATTTCGTTTTACGCAAATTATGTCCAATTTTATGCTTAAAATTGGCTATTTTCGGTTACGGAGATGACACACACGGAGGTGACAAATCGCTACTTTGATCAACTACGTTTGCAAAATAAGAAATGCACAAAATTTTCCGTACAACCCTAAATTCGGTCATGAAAAACGAGTCTTTTGACGGGGCGAGCGGTTAAAAAGAATGGCCATAGCTCAAGATATTCATATCCACGGAGGTGACAATTTTTTTAGACATGCCACGGAGGTGACAATTTTTTTAGACATGCCACGGAGGTGACATTTGGCATGTATATCTTCACGGCAAATTTAACTGGCACTAAATAATTGAAAAAATTATGTCCTATCATGAAGAATACAACAATATTGAATGAATGACCGAGCCAGTTTTGGCTTATCTTCGGTAGTTTAAGAACATGGCATGTAGACATGCAAAAAGCAGACTTCAGGAGAATCAACCATATGCGCGTAAATTCGTGATTACTTTTTACCCATTTTTTTCATTTTCTATCCAACCAATCGTCTTGAAATTTTGTGGGGGTGTTCAGGGGACTATTTAGAATGTGCCTATACGAACGGCCGCCTTGCTTAGCGCTTAATCCCATATTAGCAGTACGGCTGTAGTGTATGTGTACGCAGTAAGCGACTCGGAACTCATCCTGTCCTGTCGCTGCCGTGTTTTGCTCGTTAGCTATGCTCGGAGCATACAAACTCGCTTTCAGTGTACTTGGCAACATCGTAAGCAGACAGCAGTATACAGTATCGAGTTATAACTAGTGCATAGTGATGTGATGTTGAGAGGCGAACACTTAGTGTAGCCACGGACCCCGGGTCTGTGGCCTTTCCACGCCATATGACCAGCCTTAGCGTAGCGCAGAGCCAAGTGCAACGCTGTATCACCAAACTGGTCCTGTTCGTCGATCAGCAACGGCTGATACTTGTAGCTCAGCTCAAAGAACATCTTTGCCGAATGATCGTCGTCGCCATCGGCCTGACAAATGATATGCAGAGCTGTATATCCACTTTTGTCGGCTAAATTTGGATTACACTTTTTCTCAGTAGCATCTCGACTATCTCTTTTTCTTTTTTCTTCAGAGCCACGTGTAGTAACAACTCGACAGTCATCGGTAATTTGCAATTCGGATCGTGGTCGAATTCGAGAAATTTCTCGATTGCATCTTTACAAATAGTCATGCACGCTATTTCAAAATGCGTAATGCCGCTGCACTCGTCGATGTAGTTCAAATCAAAGTTGCTGTATATTGATGTGTGTATTGTAGTGAGCCGTGTTGCCGCTAGGTGGCACAGAGCTAAAATTTAATTCACGCGAATAAATGTATCAAGTAGGTGAATTAAATAGACCTAAGAAAGCTTGTAACTTTGGAAGCCTCGAGAGAGGCAGAAGAGAGGTGAATAAATAAACGTAAGTTCTTTGAAAAGGGAATCTCGACCTGTTCTTTCGCCTCCCTCCCATCAACCCTCATCTCCCAGTCGAGGCCTCGAGAGTCGACCCAAGCGATCACCTACAGCAATATTTTAAAAAAATCTGGTACGGCTTCGTAGTCCTGATCTCTCGCCGCGAGATGTATCGGCGTAGTTCGAACCAAAATAGCCCGGAGATTTGGGAATTGCCCTTTCCAATTGTCTAACATAGGATTGAGTCGATGGAGAAACACGTTTCGTCGATCCCCCATTGAACACCCCCATCTTGATCCTTCTAATAAGTTCTTTAGTTGGTCTAATTTCGTAGGTACGTGAACGAAACGATTATTGGGTTCAAAATCTGAATCCATGATATCGTGAATAAATCTTAATTGCCCGAACATCTTTAACACAAACACAATCGCCAATAAAAACTAAGCTTCTTAAAAAATCACTCGATGACAATTTTTTTCGATGTTTGTAGCACGTCAGCTGGACTTAAACTGGAAAATTTTCACGGCTATAAGTGGCACCATTTCTATCACCCACGTCGACTAAAACTTTCTAATTTTTACCGCACATGCACGAGGCAAAACCGAGGTCGATTAGTATGCTCTGGGGCTTTCTTTTTTCGTGGCATAGGCCTGTATACTATTTTTTATACGCGGTAGCCCGAAAATCGCTCTTTCCGCTTTGCGCAGTGTCAGGAAAGTAGTCACTTTCGTTTTTTAGTTAGAAATTTCAAAAATTTCCTTATATATTTTCATTTTCCAGTCGCCATTATGGTTGCTTACAGCTGCTGCTGTTTTTCTTTTCAGATTGTGTTTATAGCGGTTGAGTGCTTCATTAGGAAATGCAGTGGAAGCTGTCCCATAAACTGGAAATATTGTTGAGTTATAACTGGGGCTTTGAAAATCCTCTGATTTTGTATTACTAATATAGTGACGACAGCAGATATTATGGGTTTTTGTAGTCTCGCATAACTATATCAATATATCACTGTTTTTTCTCACAACACTTAACCACGAGCCTTGCGAGGACAAATTTGGCTATCATCTGTTGGAAAACTATAAAATTATACACTTTTATCTGTCACTTTACCACCCTGTTCACAACACAAAAATGAGAAAAAGTTTACAAATGCTTCTGTACAGTTGAACCTATAAATGAAAAGTAAACGATTCATGTAAGGGAAAAGTATTCCATTTCATTGTAGAATAATATTTTTTACATTACTTTGAACTATCAGAGACTGTCGTTGTTAATTTAATATATATAAACTTTGACGCAAAAATATAAATGTATGCAACTAGCATGGCAATAAGCAGACGACATTTTCGAATTGTCGCCTCATTTCGACAGCTCTCATTGTGGCGCTACCATCGGCTCGAGGCGGATAATAATCTCCAATCCAAGTCGAGTACCCTTACTACATCTCTGTAACGTCGTGATTTATACCGCTATACTCTCAAAAAACCTTGAATTTGTTAAAGTTTTTTTTTACTTTCGCCTAATGAAATTTTCAATTATTTTATTTTCTCTCTTTTCTCTCTTTGTTTTTTGCAAGGATCGACTTATTCTTTCTCTTCTTCTTATTTTACGTAACGAGTTGGGTAAACGAACTTCACGAATACCGATATACATGTATACGTATAATATCAGTGAGCCGCAGGAATTTGCACGAAGGGAGTGCGAACGACCTCTCTCATCCGACGACAAACATTTATTTTCAAGTCTTTTTTATTTCAAGCTGCTTTTGCCGCTGCTGCAGCTTTATATGAATGTGTGCGCATACAAGCGACTAGACTAAATAAAGCGTAATCTCGCGATTCATGAAATCTTCAACGCCACGCGCGTATAGCATATGTACATGTATATATGTGCGTGTATATAAGCGCCTTGCTCGAGTGACTAATTCGCCTCGTGCGTGAGAGATAGAGAGAGAGAGCCAAAGTGCAGCGGTTGTAGTTGAAAAAAAAGGGATGCAAATACCGCAGAATGATTCACGCCTTTTAAAGGGGCTGCGCAGCGCGCGTTGTATAGCTGTTATTGCTGGCTTGCCGCACGGCTGCAGTCGCGCGCTCACACACACGTGCTTTTAGCGCGTGTAGTGCATAAAGAGACCTGCGCGACGACCGCGTGGAGTACAAATAATGTTCAACTCGCACGCCATGTGTTTGTGTGTGTGTGCGTTGCCGAGACGAAGAGATACCATCGAACCTGTTATTTTTTTCTTTTCGTCATCGTTGTCGTCGTCGTCGTCGAGGCGCAAAGAAACAAGCGCCGCATGTGCGCGAGCGTGTAATTTCAAATCGGAGGGAATCAAAATAAATCCAAACATATGCGATACTCATAAGCATTTTTGAACTGATTTTCGAGACCCAAGAAAAATACTTTTCGCTATTAATTAAATTCTACTATAAATCGAGTTTCTTATCAAAAACTAGATTCTAATATGAATTGAGAATGTTTGAAAATGCCCTGCGTTTATCTACCTCTATGTTGCTACAGGTTCAGATAGTGAACATTTATTTTTCTTAATTAAATTGAGAATGTAATTTTCATATTTATTTATCATAGAATGAATTGCTTCTGCACCATCATGACGAAAAGTTTTGGTTGTTCTTTGGAAACAGTTTCACTACTTTTAATATACCATGTCTCAATGTGTATTTTAAATAATAATTACAAAAATCACTTTATCATTTATGAATATCATTCGTCAATCATTACACTTGTTGGGTCCAATAATTAATAAGCCAAGTTTATGCAATGGGATATAATTATAATCGAACAAATTATTTATATTTCGATTGTCATTGCAATCACGTAAAACGTAAACATCTTTTATTAATTTCCATGTTGATACTATAACATCCACTTCAGCTCACAAGTATCGAATTTCGACCCGATACCTATTTGGGTGACAACGAAATTGGGCAAAAAAGTCTAACCAAAACCAAATAGCGCAGAAATAAACTAATACAGATAGCAAATATATGTAAGACGTATCAACACGTGCTGGCTCGAGATCCAGACGTTTTCCATGTTCTCTCGGGGGCAGTGTCGAACTTTATATCGGGCTATTATTAGCGCAGTTCGCACACGCGCTCTATTTAATGGTACAGGAGGAAGCAGGGACGCGCGCGCGCGAGCGAGATATTTCTCGCGAAAAGAGAAAAAATACTTTACTTCCGGTAAAAGTCGTAAACGAATGTATAGCACGTATACCATAATATAATATCCGCGTACTTGTCGAGAGCTGCGCGCACATACCCACGCGCGCGCAATGAATTTATTAGAATTAATGTACGAGGAAAAAAAGCAGATACTTTGCTCGTAAAATTTAATGCTCACAAGCGCGCCACGAGCTCGCGGTTCATTCGACTGTTTTCTCGCGTCGCGTCGTATATTAATAAATAATATAATAAGCAACGAGGGGCCTTCCCCTCTCCCCCCTCTTCGTCAAAGAAAGAGAGAGTTTTTTCGATCGATCGATCGTGTTATAGACAGGCTCGTTATTACGTTTCAAATCCTCGTCAAAGTCAAGGATCGCTTGCCGATCTCTCGCGCTCGACTCTAATGTAATTTCAATCGTATATATATAATTTCTCGGAAAAGAGATAGAGGAAATATAGACAGGCACGCAGAGAGTGAAAAAAGTTCGCGTTGATTAATAGAGAAAGGATTTACCGTAAAGTGCGAGTACAAGCCCCTCGGGAGTACATAATACAGCTGGGTGTGCGATTTAATCGCTACGTACAATAATACTAACGCGAGGGTCGACACGGCGTGTTCAACACAGGTGAAAATTTTACTGCGACGATACCCGATATACGCGTTGCGTGCGCATAATTTGTACGAAACATTGAAGAAAAAAAGGAAGGCACGACACGTGCCGAGTGACAAGCGCAGAATGTTCTGTCCGCGCGCATGCGTCTCGCGCACGACATCGTTTATTATCGTTTCTTTTGTTCGTTTCGCGATCTTTAAAGTGCGAATGACTCACGCTCGCGCGCTTGCACATGCACCGCAGCGCAGGGAAACACTCCTCCTCCTCCTCCTTCACGCACAAGTGTCAATGAAATCGTCAAAGCCTCGCTGCTGCTCCATCCACATGCAGCAGCTCGTTAAATTTTTGCTCTCGCGTGCGCGGTTATTATACTTTGAGTCGTTAAATCGCCGAAGCGCGAAAAGAGCAAACAAAAGCTCGTCGTGCTGCCGCTGTTTCACCTGTACGTATTATATCGTCTCCTGCAGCAACAAAAAAATCCGCACGTCGAGCGCCCATGCGTGTATGAGTGCGTACGCAGGCATATACGAACACGTGACGATGGCTGGGCGCACAGGTGCGGGTATTATATATGAATCGGAGGGGGACACACTCGTCGTATTTTTACAAACGCACGTTCGAGTTGCTTAATTATCTACTATAGATGTTCGGTTGGGATCAGAGCGCGCGGCTCGACGACGTGGTGCTATTACGACGCCGCGGACGACGACGACGACGACGACGACGACGGGATGATGAGATTTTCATTCGCCTTTTGTAACGCCGTATAATGCCACCTGTATTATTATTATAATACCGACGGCGACAGAGTGTAATTGAAAAGTTATTATTATCTCTCACTCTCTCTCTCCCTCGGGTACGGTGTCTATGTGTCGTTTTTAATGCGCGCCGATCGTCGCGCGCTGCGACATTTCACGTACGTAATTATCATTGCTGCATTTTGTAACTCGAAGCAAAACGTACAAAACGTATAAACTTGTAGTCATCGTGTCGCTGCGCGCAC
Organism: Trichogramma evanescens; assembly: GCA_902732785.1. Lineage (NCBI taxonomy): Eukaryota > Metazoa > Arthropoda > Insecta > Hymenoptera > Trichogrammatidae > Trichogramma > Trichogramma evanescens. The sequence continues at coordinate 95,578 of CACVKI010145688.1, forward strand.
TAGGAAGATTGAAATTCATTACAAAATGGAACGACTCGAAGACATTCGTGCCTATGGGTAATTCAACACCCGATCCGCGAGCGGCGAGTGTTGCATATAACTGTATTACGCGCGCTTCGATAATATAGGGCAGCAGCGTTGCAGCGTCATATAAGCAGTACCGGGAGCTCTCGAGTACATATGCACATCTCTGCTACTAAAAGTCACACATACACATTCAGTGCACAACATACGATTATCCATACACGAATCAGCATGACGTCCACGATAAAGATCTACTTGGTATACTTGTAAGTTTTTCAATCGAGCTCCTAATATCTGAAAAAAATCTATAACTAGCGTCAAACGCTAGTCAGATGTCAATCAATCGCCAAAGCAATAATATTTGGCCGTTTCTCACGAGCGCGGTCAAAGAACTCACGCATAGCAGCAACACTCGAGTCGACGTAGTTCCAAAAAGCAGCGGCGCGAGCGAAAGACCGATCGCTTGTCTATAATACGCCTAAATGTTTGCGAATTAATAAACACGAGAGACCGAAGCGCAGTATAAAATATCGTTTGGCTGCGAGAAAGGCGTAAAATATATTCACGATCGACGAATCGCGAGGAGAAAAAAAAATTCGACTTCAAACGATCGATCATTGTATACGTCGAAATCGGCGGAGCGGCCGATAAGAGACGTAGTTCGGCCCGGGATCCTTACGTATCTCGTGTTTCGAGTTGCATTTTCATATTGCACTATAGACATGCAATCGTTCTCGTGTGTGCCGAAATATTCGCGAAATGAAAAAACAACAACGAGCGATAAATCTTAACGTGTTCTCGCACGCGTATAATATTAACACGATCGCATGCAGGCACAAAAACCTATGTTATAGCTTCGATCGAGTGTGGCGCAGGGGCCCAGCGCGAGATACACTGCAGCAGCAGCCACACCTCGTGCCGAGCTCGAGACTGCACACACACACACACAGTTGACGTTATAAAAGTGCCACTGACGTCCCACGCAGCAGCGCTGGCGCGCGCGAACGATAGCGCCCCGGCTTCGACTCGCACTGCGCTCGGCTGTTCTTTTGTGCGTGTAATGTATATAACATTCTATTGTGTGTATGTGTGCAATTCGTAGAGATATCTATCCATTGATGCGCTCGCACGATGCACTGCACAGTTCGATGAATCGCCTATGCAAGCGCGAGTGTCAAAGTGAACGTTCGTTTACGTATCGTAATGAAAACGTTCTCTCTCTCCCTTCCTATATACCGCGAGCTCGAGTTCGAACGAGCAAACTAACGTGCAGTGCCCGCAGGATATATATCAATTATTGTAATTAAAAGGCTTGTTTGCTTTGCCGTTTCTCAATGAAGCGTCAGAATTCGCGACGCGCCAGGCATTTTTTCCGTCTCTCCCGCGCGCCGGGTAGCCAGCAGCAGCATAATATAGAGGCTTTTATGTATACATACTTGTATGTTTATTTTGGCCAATTTAAAAGCTTAATTACTTACGCTGCTGGTGCTTATGTACGCATATAATACACACGCGCGCGTATGTACATGATATAAATGCGGAGAGTCGAGTCGGAGCGTCAATTATATACGCGAGAGAGCTGCTTCGCTCAATGAAATCGATGGATCGGCTATAATACGAATTACTCCTCGATCGCTCAATGACGAAATCGGTTGTTACATTAATTCGCTCGCTCGCTGGAGCGTACGCACGCGCTGATGGATATATATGTATGTAATAACAATAACGAAAAATTTTGCCAACGAAACGGAAAATTATCCTTTTATACGTACGCTATATTATATATTACGCGTGTAATATATCTTTAACGAATCGAGCCAACCGGGGGGATAATGGTAGCCGCCACGTAGATTAAGATCGAACAATAAAAGGCGCAGTTCTGATTTATAGGGCATTCGAAACGTGCAGCAGCAATAATATATATCTATATATTATAATGCTCGCGCGAGACGAGACGAGCGCGTCAACTTTAGCGTGTATTTTATAGAAACGCATGTGTTAGTTGTATTTTATACGTGTACTTGTGTGCGTGTGGAGGTATAGTGCGGCCGGGGCCACCCACGCGCGATATCGCGATATTCTTTCTCTCTGTCTCCATTCTACGTGTATTATAATATATACGTGCGCGACAGTGAATACTTTCGACGTTTCGCAATTGTACACACGCCGAATAAATTTCAACAACGCGACGTACACAGCAGCAGACTTATATACTTTTCGCGTGTCTCGACAAAAAAAATTTTTTCTTTCCTTTTCGAGATCGCGGAACGACACGTGCACGCGCGGTATATACGTACACATGATACTCGTACGTAGACGCACTATGCGTTTCTTGCGATATAAGGTGTTTCGAATTCTGCAACACAGCTCGAAATGTAAACAGAGCGATATCGGGGCTCCGCAGTGCGGTATCATTATTGTTATTGTCGCAAGTACTTTAAGTGTCCCCAGTTACGCTGCATTCAAGTTTTGAGGTTCGTTGCAAAACGAATATAGTAAAATAATTATTCGTACACCGGTTTATTGATATAATTTTACGATTAATATCAAGCTCGATATATCTTATCGTGCGTATGATATATTATAGTAAAGGTATACAATATCTACCCGCATACATTGGGTTCGATCGCGTACGTGTATTAACTTTTCTTGTTGTTGTCGACGCGCGTTCAATATTACATGTAATAAGGAGCACAATCATAGCGATTTTGAAACGAAAACACATTTTCGTCGAATTAAGGCTACACAATTATGTGTACAGCACACTAGATTACGATTTTCAAAGTCACCGAGATACCTTTTTTTTCTTCACTATCATTGTACACGCTTGCTACACATCACGACGTCGCGCGAGCTAGATTCTCGCGTCATAATACTACACGAGTCGCCTGAGGTCAGGACGAATTTTCACTTACGAATATACGTATGTGTCGTTGTCGCGGGTGCACGTATATAATTGTGAAAGTTCTAATTTTCAAGCCTCTAACTACTGCACGGGACAATTATCATGCGACGCAGAGCACCAGCGCGCGTACATACATCTATATAAGCAATTAGCCCGTACCAGCAGAAAGAGAGTCACATTATTGAACGACGTCGACCTCTGCGTTGACGTGCAGGAGCGTATGTATATGTTTATGAGAACGAGTGTGTTAATACAAATTATAGTTACGAGCTCGACGAGGCTGCACACTGCTAACACCACTACTGCACACTATGACTGCGCGCTTTTTTTTACGAGGGCGCAGAAAAAAGCACAATTTTACTGAAATCTTTCGCAACTTTGAAACTAAAAAAATATTCTCGTACACGTTGTGGAAGAGCAACAGGTATGTTAATGTATATACACGAAAACACGCACGCACGCGCACTCGGAGCGTATATCGCAATTGGAGTCAGCTGCAAACGCGGGGCGCGCAAGGCACGGAGTCTCGCGGCGGATGGAAACTTGCTCGGCTGCGACACAGGCACGAACTGCTGCATCGGCAGCGGCGCAGCGCCCGCGAGATGAGCTCTATAAAAGTATATATACGGCACACAGGCCTATACCCAACGAGATGCAGTTTCCTCTCTCGTGCATTATGCTGTGCAGTTCAATCTCCCCTCCTGTCTCTCTCTCGCTCTTTCTTTCTTTCTCTCTCTCTCTCTCTCTCTCTTTCTGCCCCGTGCACGATTATATACGAGCGCGCACACACACACACACACTCACGCATATATACGAGCTCCAGTATTTTCTTCCTCTCAGCTGTATGCATGCATGTACGTGTGTACGTGTGCGCGGCTCTACATCGATATTGCTGCCGTTGTGGTCGTCGTCGTCGTCGTCGTTGTCTGGCGGGTTTGCAAGTTCGTGAGAATCGCAAGCTAAATAGGATGAGACAACCCTTTTAAGGTATAGACGCCGCGCGCCAGATCACTGCGTCTCGAGAGTTGTACACTACCAACGAGTCTCGCGATCGAGCTTTTTACCAACGAATAAATGTGTCTACCGCGTGTGTTCGTGCGTATATATTGGCGATATGTTTTTTTTTTTTGCTTTTTTTCATTACTCATCGTCGTGTGGTCGAGCGAGCGAGCATACATCCTGCGGAGAGAGAGAGAGAGAACACAAATCATCCTCGGAATATGTCGCGCAGCGCTGCGAGAATCCTTGTTACATGTCATTTCCGTTACACATAGCTACCGGCACTCGTCACCGCGTCCGTGATATATTTCTAATTTGTCTTACCCAGCGACAACGGAAAAAAAAAATAACAAAACGTCAAAAATATAAGCACGATCACTAATTCATTTACCGATCCTAATACATAATGTACATACGAGTTTGATAATTCACGGCGCGCGAAGGCATCAAAATCTCCGATACATAATTTTCAAGTATAGCAGCTCGCAAGTCGGGTGCGTGTATATTAGTCGTCGAGCTACTACATTAGCATCGTCGTCGTCGTCGGCTAACACGGTGGTCGATCGCCTAGCTCTCTCTCTCTCTCTCTCTCTCTCTCTCTCTCTCTCTCTCTCTCTCTCTCTCTCTCTCTCTCTCTCTCTCTCTCTCTCTCTCTCTCTCTCTCTCTCTATGCGAACGGCTTCCTGATTAACGAGCTTTTCCATGGCGCACCGCACGAAGAAGGAAGACGCGACACAAGCAGCAGCAGCAACCATTGCGTCCATAACAGAGCAGAAAACCGGGCTTTTACGTTGATTTATGCAGTTTCTTTGTAATAGCTCGCTGCGCACCGCGCGCGTGCCTTGCAGTCCTTTTTAGCAATATATATCGCGAGACGTACGAGGCGATGTACACCGCGCGGCATGAATATTTTAACAAACTAAAAAATAATAATAATCGAAGAATGGAAAAAACGTTATCAAACGGTACGAAAATTCGTCTTTCGTTTTGCCGGAACTTTTTTACGTTTCTATTGTTGCTACTGCACATTTGTTTGCAAGCTAACGCGGATGAGTCACGATAACGAGAGGGAGAGACAGAAAGAGTGACATTAGATAGCGATACCGCAGAAAGAGACAAATTATACCAACTGCGTGATGACGACTTTTTCGAACGATTGTAGAAAAAAAAAGAAGCAAATGCACGATTAGAGTAAAACGAGATGTTAGCACGAGCTTTTTTTCAACTCTTCCCCTGCGTTATATGTACTTTGTGTGCTATATAAACAGTGTTTTCACTATCGGTATGATTTTTTTCTTTCGTGTTTAGATATTTTCGTATTATTAAGCGGATTGCGTAATCGCGAAGAGAGATAAACAGAGAGAGAGAGAGAGAGAACGCCTCCGCTTCTTCGCCTATTACACACGGCACGAGATTTGCCTCGATACACGCGTTATCTGCGTAATGGAAAAATCGCTATTCCGAAAAAAAGAAAAGGTAAAAAAAAAACAGATGTATTCAGGTTACGAAACCAGAACGACGTCGTCGACGACGACTCTGGAGTTATATCTGCGTGCGCGAATGCAGCTTCGGTTCGATGATATATCTCTCGTGTTGGCAATGCACGAAAAAGAACTTGATATTTGCACGTCGCGCGATTCTGTTTACATACACGAAAAATTAAAAATAAAATAAAGCGAAAGAGTGGACACTCGTCGTCGTACGCTTATCAATGATCGTATCGCCATGAGTGGTATATACATTATACACTTGTAATAACTAACGCAGATTTTTTCCAAAGTATATAGTTCTAGAACGAAAAATTCTAATTGACAATGCATGTATACCGGCCTTGAACGAAATAATAATTTTCAAACGGTTTTTTAATATATGCCAGAAATCTCGCCGCGTACATCCAATATATTTATATACCGTCTGTGTACGTGTGTGTGTGTGTGTGTGCGCGCGTAACGGCGTAACATTGCCTTGAAACAATTCAAAACTACGTATATACATATAAAATAAAGTAGAGGTTTCTTTTTTTGTTGTGTCTGCGTTGCTATATATATATATGTTGACTTCTCGCGACCATTAGAGCTGCCGCTGCCGAGGATTGAGCAACTCTCGTATACGTCGGAGTGTCGCGCCGTCGCTGTCGCGCTCAGGGATCACTCGGACGACGACGACGACGTCGATGCCACCTCTTACCACACATAATAGCTGCAGCAGGTTATTGTGTAACGCGTGTGCGCCCGCTCCAATATATCTATACAGCAGTACTTGTAATCGCTCAAATACTTCCTGTGTGTCTCGACGTCGTCGTCGTCGTCGTCGTCGTCGTCGTCGTCGTAGTCGTCTGCATTGTAATGCAACGAGAGTAAAATATATATGCACGATGTATATAAGTATAAGCGCAGACGGACACGCGAGGGCCTTATAGCTCATACAACGCATATAATATAAACACACGCGTAAGTAGGGGAGGTCTTTATTATTATTTTCATCCAAACTTTCTCGCACGTACTCTCAACTTACTTCTTTTTTCCTTTAATTATTTACACTGCGGAGCTGCAGATAAGAAAATCTCGTCGAGCTGCTTCTCGAGGCGCGCGTTAATTTGCATGCACGCCCGTTGCTATTATTATACGGCAGCCTCCTGTGCACCGAGAAACTATAATATTACGTACACGTATAACACGAGCACACGGCACAGCACAGAACCACTTGTTGCTTTTTTTCGAGAGAGCGAAATTTCGCGTTAGCCAGGAAAAACGCCACTGTATATCCGCGCTGTATATAGCAGTATCCTTCGATAAATGCACGTAAACTCAACGCTTTGATACACGCTGCACAGACACTGCACACTTGACAGCAGAAGGAGAGAGAGTAAAACGTAAACACAATGTCAAAACATTATTCTTTCATCGTCCACCAACCGGACACGATCAAAGCTTTGTGCACGCGTATTATCACATTATCATAGCATATAAAAGTGCGGTATTGTACGAACGTTGTTTCGTTCGCCGACTCTCATGATCGACTGCTGCTGGTGTACTGACGTATAATAAGCGATATAAACCACTATATACTATGTGTACGTATGTATGTATACTATGCCGCGAGTTCCGTAAGCTCGCTACTCTCTATATTGCCCGCGATGTGTATATGTGCCGAGCGCGCGTGAATCATCGCAGTCGCGATGCTGGCTATAACATCATTGTCGTCGTCGTCGAAGTCACTGTCATCTCTCGTTCATCTCTTTCTTTCTTTTTTATTATTTTTCGCCGTTGCGATGCAGCCCACAGTCACGTATTAAATATCTCTGTATGTGTGTACGTTCTTCCGAGTATTTTAATGCGCTACAACTCTGGAGTCGACACATACACAAAATGATAATAATATTACGAAAACGTGTGTGTGTGCAGCTGAAAAATCTAAGCGCCAATGAGAGATACGTCCGCAGTTCCGATTATGAGTTCGGGAGACAGCTGATACTTTGGCCTGCACGATAACACAAACTAGTCCGCGTACTTTTCACGCGAGTATAAAGGTATATACGGTAAAGCTCTTATCGAAAATTCTATAACAACTTTATCTGGTCGTCTCGTTTTTATACACACATATTCACAACATTCGATACGTATGTGTGTGTATACGGTCAACGCCGAGAGTTGCTGACGATTATTATATACATACACTTTCTACCGTGTGTATTATATGTCCAAACACTCAGCGCACAAGTGACACAGCAGAGAGGCAGGCAGGCAGGCAGGCAGGGGCCCCACCGAGATTTAAATTTTTTTTTCACTATATACTCCGCGCGCGTACAGGCAGCACAGCACAGGATAGGATAATACGAAATGCGGCACGTCCGTAGCGTAGCGTGATAGCCGACCAACTGAAACGGGCAATAAGACTCGGAGCGGAGGAAAAGAGAGCCGCAGCCCCGCGCATAGCAGTGTGTAGTGTGCGAATATAAGCGAGTGAGTGAGAAAGAGAGAGGTCAATCATCATCATCATCATCATCATCATCATCATCATCATCATCATCGTCGTCGTCGTCGTGAGCAGCAGCACCGCAGGCCTTGCTGTGTGTGCTGCATGCACGATGAATTACGCGCGATCCAGAGAGCAGCAGAGCCGGAGCATAGCAACGCGCGCGCGCGTATTATAACGTATGCGTTTGCACGAGCTGCAGTGTATATAGGCGATGAGTCACGCTTCGTCCGCGCGCATGTATTTGCGTGTATGTGCGGATACAAACATTACAACACGAATTTATAAATCGTTCGTTATACGAGGGAGAGAAATGATACGACCATTAGATGGGCCGCAGTACAGTGGTTGCAGCCCGCGCGCGATCGCGCGTGCGTGTTATTTTCGGAGAAATGCGCCGCACACACGTGTGTCGCAGTTGTATAGTTTCGCGCACGAACGCACCCAGGCACAAAAAGCTTCGATCGCGCGGCATTACGTATGCAATTTTTTTTTATGGAAACGCAATAATAACAACAACGATAATCTGGAAAAAAAGGAGGAGGAAGAGAAGAACGACGAGCAAGGCACGATTTTCACGAGCTGCTGCTGCTGGTTTTGAGATGCGCGCGCGGCGTGAGGGCGCGTTTTTTATTGCTTTTTCACGACTTTCGACGCACGTTATGCTTGCGGTATTATAATAATCGACTTCCCCCACAGACACGCTTTGCATCGGTTTAACGCGCACGCGTGTATTATAAAATGTGTGTAAGGTACGTTTTGTTATTTCAAACACATTCGACAACGACAACAACAATAATTCCTTTACAAATTCGTGAAGCGGCGCCTCGGCGACTTATTATAATATCTCGACGATCGACTCTCGAATTATATACAAAACGTCGTCTCGGTTTTGAGTCATTCTTTCTCTCTCGTTTTTTTATATTTATTCAATTACGACGCGATCGTATCGCGAGGGATCGCCGCCGTCGCTACGGCTTTTGACTTTTTGTACGCAAAACGCTACACCTACACTGTTAAATAAAATTTTTTTTTAATTTGATGCAGATTTAATGTAAAGTTAGTGCTTAAAATTCAACCAATATACCGATACTGAATTTTATAAATAATTTATTTTTATACAGGATCTTCTTTGAAGATTAATTTACCAGCACGGATTTAATTCCGTACATAGGCTGCACAAATGTGCAGAAAAATTCAAACATTTACATCATTTTTAAAGCGAAAATGAAAGAGATTAACTCTATATACAAAATTTAGCATTGCATCTGAAAATCGTTATTGCGAAAATTTCACATAAAGTGTGCAAAAATCCGATCATGATTAGTAGATCCCTCGCCACTAGATGGCGAGTACCATTATATGTAAATCTGCAAGCGGCAAAGTCAAAATAGTTATATTATGGAGCTCGCTCGTTGAATCAACTTTAATGACGCTTTTTAAATGTGCGTCTATATTTACACGCGTATTCGATCGCCCAGAAACAAACACGCCCCGAGCGAATTCAGTACCATCGTTGCTCATCATCTTGATCAAATATCAAAAATCCTTCTCTCTCTCTTCACTTCTGCAGTAGATATAGTAGTGGCGCAGTAGTGATATTAGCACCACACGATCCGTTCGTGCGCACACATTTTGCCGCGCGCTCCGCTACATACATTGCTCTTTTTCCCGTTTATATACAAACATGTATATAAGAGCCGTAGTATAAATGCGAGTATATATTAAGCTCTGGCTTCGCGTATATAATATAGCGTATATGCGCATATATATATACGCAGAAAGGCCTGCGTTGCCGCCGCCGACGCCGACGCCACTGCAGCGCGCTGGAGGAGAGATTACGGCGAGAGATTGGGTGCAGCAGCGGCAGCAGCATCCATGGGACTTTGCTCGCCGCGCGTGTGCTTTTTTGCACGAAAAATTTCATATGAATGTGTGTTATATACCTCGCCCCCGAGTATATAAACGTGCAGTATATGTAGCGTGTACACACATACATACACAAAGCTGGAATGTCAAGTTCAAGGTGTACTACCTAGCTTCGCGTAGTCTCGCGCTTGATATTGCGAGGGAGAGAAGGTTTTCTCGCGTATATATATATTACTATATGTGTATGTTCGGGGTCCTATCAATGCTAACTGCTTTTGTATTACTCCTTTTTCTCTTTCTTTCTCCGATCGGTATTGTTACAATTTTACAGGCTCTTGTTAGTACGTATATATAATATATAAAAGGATGTATAGGCGAGCGTACATATACATATACCTGCGCGAGACAAATGGAAAACAAATGGAGAAGATGGGAGGGGGGAGAGAGAGAGAAAAAAACCACCTGGTCAGGCAGCTTCTTCACTTACATCGTAAACGAAAAGGATTTTTTTTCCTACTTGCGCAGGTGAAATTATGGCTTTCTTGGAAATCCAATATTTGTTGGCGCTAAGTGACAACGCACGAGGGGCGCCTCACCGAATTAGAAAACTCACCTGTAACAGAAAAAAAGGATCAAATATTATTAGCATATATTCAATATATAAATATTCGAATTTCTAATTTTGAGAGCATAGGGAGAAAATAAAAGTAAAAATTAGGGTCATCGCGATTGATTTACCATTTTCGAATATATATTGACGCACTTCTCAACGACTCGACCGATAATACGTACTTTCTCGGATCGAAGACTATAATATAATGTATGTTTCGCTTAATAAATCACTCCTATATTAGTAAAGTCGCATGGCAATACAAATACAGCACAAATCGCGGCCACCGTCGCACACACACAAAGACGCGTGGCGTTTAGCATTCAACAAAAAATTCAAGTTCGCACACGACATTTCATACACACACAATGCAACAACAGCAACGGCAACAACAACGGCAGCGCTGGCGTGTCCGACTTCCGAATGTAAAAAGACGCGCGGCCCGCAAGCTGCTGCAGCATGGGCACCACCCGCCGTGTGCATCGGCGCTGCAAGCACCCACGTACACGTACACATTATATAGGCAAGAGCTGCAGCAGCAGCCGCGAAGAAAGGAAAAAAATCTCGCTGGAAATTATAAAAGAGGCACCAAAACGAGATCGGTAGCGGTATATTTATAAGCCTTACAGGCTGGAGCAGAGCCTAATACAGAGAGCGAGAGAGACAAGAACGAGAAAAGACACACGCCGTGGTACAATGTGTATTATTATGTGTCGTGAGGTCCGGCTATATACCAGCCCGTCTATGTGGGTACACGTGTGTATGTGTGAGCCTATATACGTGTGGGAAACAAAGGATCTCGCGAAGGGTCGTCGTCCTTCTTTCTCTCTCTTATACCTATACTTGCGGTGTGCAAAGTGCACATATACACAGCACACAGCGAAGTGCGCCCGCGGAGAGAGAAAGAGAGGATCGACTTCGTCCTATTTATCATCATCGTGAAATTGTTTATACACGACAACGAGACGCGACCATTGCGCCTATCGAAAGTGCACTCGTTGTCTTCTTCCTTTTCTTTCTCTCTCTCTCTACGATATTGTTATTGTTATATATCGCGGTGACTCTCGGCCGTTTCCGATTGTTATTAGTCACACAGCACACAGGATTTTTCGATCACGATTATCATCCTCTCTTGTATATCGGAACGCGCGAGAATAACATATAATGCCGAGGGTAGATACGAGAAACAATTATTTTTTGAAAAAAAGAGGTGCACGCGCGGTTTATTGTCGCGAGGTCCGCATTTTCATTTTTAACTCGACTACTACTAGTCGCCCGAGGCTGATAAATTTTCCTTTTCTGTCCTTTTGCTGCATCGAATGCATATAACTCATTGCGACTATATATTTATTGCATGATTACGGTGTCTATTTCACGAGTGTGATCCCGAGTCACGAAGAGGGGCTTTCAACGACATTGTTCTCGTACATGATTTTTTTTCATCTCTGCCGCTATTATGGTTCGTTTACAATGGAATAGCGCAAAATTTTCTTATAAAACGTGTACTTACGCTCTTATACGAATAGCATACAATAATTAATATTTTAATTATACATCTCCCGAGATTTGGCCTACAAACGATATCTCAATTTTCCATCGCGCACTTCTTGGGCTCTCGCGAGTTTTCCAAGAGTTTAAATTTACGATAAACGCGCAAAGATTGCGCACACGCGTTGTAATATACGCGCGCCTTGGCGCCACTATGGGAAAATCCGCGCGAGCGACTGTGAATCTGCCGCTTTTCTTGCTACTGCACTATCGCATTAAATATGCGATATATTGAAGTAGCACAGACACATACTTAATTATCCTCGTGGCATAATCACAGGCTGATGTTGTTTGAAGCGGCGCATAATGTATGATTCTCGACGACGACGGGTTGCGTTGTATCGCCAGAGATTTTTGGAAACTGTTTCGCAACACCCGACCGCGTAATCGTGTATACATAGAATCGCCACTATCAATTATCGACACACGAATCTTATCGTTTTGCTACTCGCGTGACACGCGAATAACCACCTGCGAGATTTTATCGCAAAAAAAAACAACACGCGCACCGCACCATCTCTTTGATAAATCGATATTATATTATATACACGTGTAATAAGTCGATGCACGCATGCCGATATCGCTATTGTACCTATCGGCAAGGATTCATTAATAAATCGATATAATTATCCACCCGCTGTATTAACACTGGCCCCCGCGCGCGCGTGGCTCTGAGCGTGTGCGTGCGTGTCTGGTAAAATCAATCAATAATTAAAAATGATAACTCGTACGGCGCATATGCACATTCCATCGATGCCGCATGCGTATGATATATATTTCGTTGTACAATCATCATCGGTATGAGCAGCTTGTTATTATAAATTCGCAGGGTCATAATTTTTTTTCTTTTTAATATTCATATGTAGTGTGCAGTGAAGAATATTCCATCGCGCATATTAAAAGATTAGCATAATAATAAAGAGTCGAGCAAGAAGTTTACAGCGGATTCGTCATTCGGCAGAGAAGATTAAAAAAAAGTCAATACAACACTCAAAGTTCAATGATCACTGATGTATTCGATAAGTTTGAGTATCTGTTCTTTCCACTAATATAAATTCTTCAAATAAACGCTTAGCTAAAAAGAAAAGTAGCTAAAAAAAATTTGAAACTGGCTAAAAGTATTTCAAATAATATACATAGAAGGCTGAATAAACACTCGTGGTAAAGTGAATGAAAATAAAATTCTCGTTTTAGATATCACTTGTACCTCCATACTGTACATAAGTGACACATTGCACTGTCAAGAAATGATGAATCGGTCAGAATCGAGTTGGAATTTTTTCAAGTTCAAGAAAGTATCGATATACCTTTTTTTTCTATCGTCTAATATCTCGTTGCTCTAACGTGTTTATAAGACAGCTCGAAGAAATGTCGATTTTTAAATACCGGAATTGTTATCTCGAGAGTATTATTAGATAAATACTAAAAATATGAAAATATCTGTTAGGGCAAGTGTCGTTTCGGAACTGAAAATTCATTGGGTATATTGTTTACATTAGGCCAATTTTCTCAAATATTTTATTTATACGTTCACAAATTTCGTAGAAAATCGACTAAAAATCCAATAAGCTGGTATTTCATGCTGTATTTAAAAAAAAACAAACATAACACTTTTAACCAACTACTGCCATGACAATATTTTTCGCAACTTTGATCAGACGTAAATATTTTGATACAGTATATTGATTACCACTTGTCTAACTAAACTCGTTTTTATTTTTATTTAATTAAAGAACGAATTAATCATAAAATTCAATAATTTTTATTAATTTTGATTTAGCTCGTGTAATATACAACATTTTTCTATTGAATTACAATCTAAATTCACTATCAAACTAAATCGTCGTTACTTGATTGATATAAGAAAATAAAAATAAAAAATGTTTGAATTATCAAAATTAATATTATTTTATGATTAAATGATTGTATTAAAATAAAATTGAACCAAGTAAATATAATCTTTAACTCAAATTTGAATATTTTAATTGAGAATTAATGTTTTAGTACTATGGTATAGTTTTTGAGAAAATTACAAAGTGTATAAAATTTCAATCAAAATTAGTAACAGCCCTCACCACCAGATCGCGAGTATCATTACATGTAAATCTACAAGTGATAAAGTAAAAATAATTGTTCATAAGTAAAAACACGGTTTGTTTGAATTATTATTGTGATGACCTGATTTAGTCATGGGCTACGAAAAATACTTGCCCAGTTAAAAGAACATTGGAGTCTATTGAGAGAGTTTGATTAGTTTTGTTGACACCAAGTTGGTTAGCTATCTTTTCAGGCTACGAGGCTGCCCAATGCTATCTCACCAAGTACGATTCTTACTTTTAATCATAAAAATTTGCGATTAAAAATATAGTTTCTGTTGAACTTCTCGAATACTAAATTTAAAAATATAGTTTTTAAATATTTATTCAAAATAGACGCAACAAAAAGATATACAGATTTTTAATTTTTTATTTTGATTGCACGATTGACCAAAAATATTGATACTTGATAATATATAAACGAAAATCAAAATTCGAAATGTTTTATAATCAAAGTAAATATTTTTTTACGATTAATTGATTGTTTTGAAATGAGATACAACTTTTGCTCATAAAATTCAGAAATACCCTTCGAGTAAATTCATTCAAAAATAAAACGAATCTCGAAAGAGTACATAAAGTCAACTCATAAACATATCATATAAATGCCATACTTTGAGTAAAAAATGAGCGCGCATGCAATGAAAGTCATCGGACATTCGCGAAGAAAAGTTACACCGCTGCGGCATAAAGACACGAAGTTCATCAAGATCTCAAATATGAAAATGAAGGACATTTGAAAACCAGTTTAAACTTATACGAGCATCGAAAAAATTTTATCTCAGTACGACTGCGTAAAAATTAAGAATTTTTCCAATCTTAAGAGTCGATGCGAATCATATCTTTTACAAGGAGAAGCTATTTGAGTAAATTGAGCTTTGGACGATGTTTTGTTATTTTACGTTTTCACGACATAATCGCTCACTCGGCTTCGAAACAAAGAAAGATTCGACTCAATCTGGTTTCTTTATTACCAATTCTTTTTCTAATCCAGAAATTCAAACATATTTTTTTTATTCATCTCGCAGTTTCATCGGTCAATGAATCATAAATTCTCGCGTGCGCAAGAAACGTCATCGATTCGATTTACATGGAAGCTCATTTTGTCGATGGATTTTTTTTGTCACCATTACGAGCAGCTTCGCGCAACAGCAGCGAAGAAAGAATAGTCAATGGATGTTTCTATTACTTGGCATGAAAATATAACAATGTCACGTTTCAATGTGAATGAACAAATGAAACTCGAGCCGTTATGTGGCACCCTCAACAGACAAAACACATGGTCATAACGACGACAATAACAAAGTACTTTTCTATGCTCGCGCAGAGCTCCGCGACAAATAATATCTGGCACTTAATAATATTCTCGCTTGACATTATTAATGCTATTATTATTATCATCTGCTGTAGTAGAGATAATCGTTGCGTCGAAGAGCTTTTTAATCTTCATAAATCAGAGAAATTTTGATTGTTACAAAAGACCAATTTAAAAGAGTTACGAGAGCAACAGTAAATCTCAAAGATGACATCGACACATTGGCGCAACCAAAAAGAGCACAACACACACAAATAATGTCGAACAGAAGCAGAGGGTACAACCAGCAGCAGGCAGCAACCCGTCTTTGTGTGCTAATTGTCGATCCGCTAAATTTGACATTTTAGCGCCGGCGCGCAATTTCATATTATATGTCTTTATTTCGTGAATGCAGCGGCAGCGGCAGTGTCGCGCGGGAGCGATGATCTGGCGACACGGCCCTTTTATGTACGGTCTTGCTCGTCGTCGTCGTGCTTTTTATATCTTGTATTATACACACATACATACAGCACACACATCTATACACCCGAGAAATTCCTCTCTGGTGCAGAACGCGTCTTCCTTCTCCTTCTTCGACTTGTTTTTTTTTTTTTTTGTTCACCATCTCTTTCTTGTAATACCTCTCTTCGTGTACATTGGCACGTGATGTGGGCGCCGCGAGAGATATTTTATAACTTTGGCACGCGACCGAAATGTTCTTTTTGTAAAAAAAAAAGAATGGAAAAGAGAGAAGAAGGAACGTGATGTCTTTTACATATGAATGCAATTTTTTTCTTCTTCTTCCTTTCCTCGTCCTCGAGGTATCTTAACGTGGTTGACTCGTTGTCTCTATACTTTGAGAACGTGACTCTTTTTCTTGAAGTATCAACGAAAAAAAAAATAGTTAGTCGTTGATTCGTTCAATTAGCAACGGTGTATATCGTCATTATCGAAACGTTCAATACCAGAGTTTTTCTGAAATCATTTTAACATTAAAAGCACATAAGCGCCACACAAGTGACTCGTTTGTTACTTCTAATTTTCAAGATAGGAGTCTCGAAACACAGCGATGGCTCGCACGCTTCGATCGTCACACGACTGTATTTTACATTTCTCGCGCTTTGTAATCGGGCCGGGACATTTCAACGGTCGCTTCGATAAAGAGCGCAGCTCCCAATTCACACACAACCAACGATCATGACTCGCGCTCGGGCGTCATTATTGTACGTCACTAATTGCTCTATCTTATGTATACGTACGCGCGGGCTTGTTTTTCTCTCAGTCAAAAAGGCAAGAAATATACATATAATGTGTAACATTATGTTTCGATAAATTGCAGCTGCGCTGATGGCATAATCTCGGCGCGAGCGGCGTGTGCATATATTACAGTCTCTCTCTCTCTCTCTCTCTCTCTATCTCTCTCTCTATATGCTGCTATATAGTAACATATGGCCATTAAAATTGCGAATATATTGAGACACGTGTGCGTTCGGCTTAACGGAATCGTCGGTATACACGTATATGGTGTCTATGGTGCGCGCGCACCATATAACGGCGAAAATTCAATTGCACGTGCGCAACCCTGAGCCGCACGCACACGCGTACAATCGCGCATTTTTTACTTTGCGTTTATCCGCGCAGAGAAAGTCTTTTTCGCACAGACAGAGAGCCGCGGCAGATCAGCATCAGCATGAGCCCAGAAGTTTCATCGTGTTTATTTTTAATTTTGGAGAAAACAAAATTGTATTCGGCAGAAAAAAATCAGAAATGTATACAGAAGTGGGTGCACGATCGAGAGGCGAGAAAAGACGAATGACCAAGGATTTTTCAGTCAACGTACACCACACGGTACACGCAAGTTCTTTGTTGCGCGCGGCTGCCTTTGTGCTTTCGCGATCGGGTCGACCGTCCGCACAGTCCGCACGTACATATATCTCTGCGTTATATCGTTTTCCCTGCGTACGCGCGAACTGTTTTGGTATTTATCGATCGCAGTCGATAATTTCCGTGTGATTCCGCAATTTTCACCAGGCGTGCACACACACACAAAGCACACAAAATATCTGTCTCGATTTCACGCTTGTACACGCATCGATCCTCTATACGCGTATATCGGCGATTATATCGTCGCGACGAAGAGCTTAAAATGGCGAAATATGTTTGCACTTGGTGCGTTGGCGCTCGTGCAACATATATATAATAATATACTGCACTCATCACGCCCTACTTCCTTCATCATCGGTGAAGTCAGTCGAGTTTCGTTTGACATGCTTATAAGCGCGCATCTCTCGCACTCACACACACATGGACGCGAGCGAAAATTTTCTCGCGCGAGCTCGGTTCAACGCGCGCGCGGACGCACAGCCGTTATTTATGACGCGCGCCAGCTTACTATATATACAATACACGCGACTCGTTCGAAGCTTCGCTTCGCTGTTTTTTTTTTTGTTCGCAAGTTGAGTATCGAGGATCGATGCGTAACGCGTGTTAAAATGAAGTACAAACAATAAAACAAAGAGAGCGAGCTTTGACTTCTTATCGGTTATACGATGCGACTTTTCGACGACTTCTTTTTCAAATTTTTCAAATTTTTCTTTTCTTAATTTTTGCTAGTACCATCGCTCGTCGAGCTTGTAAAAATATACTTTGTATACACACTCGTCGCGATCGTCTATTTCAAATTACACCGCGCGCGACGTGCCAAGTTTACGATCGCCTCGCGCGTCCACACCTTACCATAATATATTATTGCTCGCTATGCGCGCATCTCGCGCGAGCTTGGGCAAAAAAATGCGAGCATAGAAGAAGAAAAACACGACGACTATGCGCGTACTTCCGAGCACACTGGCCCTTGGGGCGATCGACGAGAGACCGACGAGCGAGAGACGCGTATAATAGACCGGTTGTCGTCGACGGTCAACTTGTGTGTATTAATATGTGAGTAAAACCTCCATGTAAACGCGCATGACGATCGAGATCGTTGCATTGGTAGCGCGAGCTTTCGTTAAGCGCAGCTGCAAAATTATCCGAAATTCCTTTTAGCCGTGACCTGATTTCATTCAAACGCCTTGATATAAGAGTAGTGGGATATAATGCAATTATCGTGCGCTTTTCCCCTCGCACACGAAATGTAATCGCGGGTTTTCCACGCGATATACGTCGATAGCGCGCGCGCGCGCGCGCGCCTGAACTTTCCAAATATATCAACGCAACGCGAGATATACAATAAAATATACAAGGTGGACTGTTTTCCGTCTATGTCATCGTTCGTAACGATCGCATTTCTGCCGAGCTTATTACGGCGCTTTTGGCGCCTTTACGGTTCGCCGTCCACCTTCTCTCTCTCTCTCTCCTTCCTTTCTTTATATCCTCCTAAATACGCCAGAATTTATGCGTGCGGGCGACTTGCTTAGGCCACGCGGATCGTTGTTGTTGTTGTCGTCGTACGTCGTACGTCGTCGTCGGGTGGTATATAAATGCGTATATAGCCTCTTTAATTATAGTGTACGCGCAGATAGAGAGAGCGAGAGAGAAGAGAGAGACCTACATTTGGCCCGAGGCGGCTCGCGACTCATTGAAGCCTATTCTATGCAAGTACCGGGCGTGTACTTCTTTCAACTTAACGAGCTCTTATTATTACATAGACCGACGAGCAGCACCACCACCGCACACACGGCTCATTTTTATATGAATAACATTATACTTCGCGTATATAGACGCACGCACACGTGCAAGTATACGTACATACCGTATATGACGCGTATCGATAAACCAAAAATAAAAGTGCATTCGATAATTTTCTAGCAAAACGAAAGTTTTCTTACATATACCGCCGTGCGCGCGCTCGCGCGTCTGATGAGGAATTCATCTATCGAGATAATTGGACGGATGATAACCGCGCGCGCAGCTCGCGGAATGATCGATCGAATCGCGCGCGCGTACCGTGAAATCTCCGCCGCCGCGCTATATATACACACGATGATGGAAAACGCGGCAAAACGTACGTATACAGACGAACTTTCTTCGCCGCACGCGCTGCAATCCCATTTTCCGATATCACCACTGCTGCTGCTGCTGCTGCTGTGTATACATGTATCGCACACGTCAATTATTAATGGAATAATCGAATTTCAGGGAGATTGGGTACTCCGGCGCACGCCAGAAATGGATATATACAATTAAAAATTATCAATCGCAAAGAGCATATAGATAGGATATATTTGTAGATTTCAGGAAGCTTTTTAGTTTAGCACGCGCGGATACATACGTCTCTGACGTCGAGCACGTTTTTCGACTTATAAAACGAAACGGGCATTAATCAGGTGGAAGTTCTCCGCGGGCTTCGATTAACATAATATTTTACTTTCCCCAGTCGAGTATAACGATGATCATTGTGCGTAATCTCGAGCGTAAAATGTGACACACATTAGGAGCAGCAGCAGCAGCTCTCTTCGGTTCGAGCAGCAGACATCATTAGACCAGACGCGGCAAGCAGAAATAGTTAAATATCCGAGAGATATATTTTTACCGTACCCGCGAGCCACACAGGGGCTGCTCTCTTCGTGATTCTGACTCTGTAGGCGTCTACGCGCGTCATCAAAGGCACGAGTGCGTATCCAAAGAAATTAATCCATACGATGTCACGCATGGCGTTTTGGACACTATAGAAAACGTTCGACGCCATGTTTGCTTGCAGAAATAAGTGAAGGAATAAAAACAAAGACGAAGGAGTCGAGCTGTCAATAAATTGTCTCCTCGTAGTCGACAAAAGACAAAATCGCGCTCGCGTAACTTCTAGATCCTGTTTTCACGCGAGGGCAATAGATCCGCGTATAATAGGAAAAAATGTTCGGTCTCGCCGAGGCGTGCGCGCGGGAAAAGGGTCGCACGTACGATAATAATAATAGTATACATCGAGCGATCGCGATCATGACACAAAATCGCACAGAATCCCGCGAGCGTGTCTTTATAAGCTCGCGGTCGTTGCGTAACGCTCCGCTGTGTGCGAGTGGTAGTTCAGCCGAAAAAGTCAACGCGAGAGTCAAGAGAGACACAGATTTCTGTGAGTGTACATAAATCGCGAGAAAAATCGTTTCTCCGGCGCGGCGTTATCTGGCTTTTCCATCTAAATGTACACTATCCAAGAGGCCAAAGCCGCAGAAGCAGAACACTCGCATGGCTCGCGAACAGCTCTCGGGCAGACACTTAAAAAACTTACACACACACATTTGGTCTATTCCTCCTTCGGAAAGGTTTATTTTTAACTCGTTTGCGCTCCGGCTACTCACCCACACAAACATTCACATGCACACACATAGGAGATACACATTAGGCTATGTGTATAGAGAGAGCAACGCAGATTTAGATCTAGATCAGGGAATTCTCCCATCATCGTCGTGGTCGTCGTCGTGGTATACCGTGTAGTTGCATACGTATAGCCTATGGGGGTCCACACATGGTCTCGCGAAAGAGAGATAAACAATGCATTCGTTGTGTCGTTGGTAAAAAAAAATACCGTATATTGCTCACCCACGTTGTTGTTGTTGTTGTTGCTGTTGCTGCATATACGTTTACACGTGCAAAGCTCGAAGCTACGGATGTGTATACTAGGTGACCCGGTGATAAAATATATACCCACGTATACCTACTTATCAGATCGAGATTTGATGCAAACTTAAAAACAAAAAAAAAAGAAGGAACGACTAGAGAGATTTGCGAGGGTGTATACACACTGTGCACGTATGTATATATGCGAGTGGACGCGCTCGCGCGCAAGTGAAATTATTGAAACGCTCGGGGCGGGTAACAGATATTAATACACAACGGAAGATAGCTCGCCCCCTCGCGCGCGCTTCTCGTTCTTCATCGTCGTGTGTGTGCAGCCCGCGTATACTTATATTATGTATGACATCGCGAGTAGGATATAAATCGCGATTCGAGCGAGATGTGCACCTTTCGCATTCGAAATTGCCCGGGATATATACGAAGGCTAGAGCTGGCTGCTGCTGCTGCTGCCCCCGCAGGCGCCAGCTCGTATACCGCGACATAGTAATTTTATTGAAAATTAGAGCGTATTAGTTCGGTAATAAACGTACACATATAGGGTAATTTACATCGCATTTGTCTCTCGTTCGCGAGCTTTATTACACACAGGATTCGTATTAATGGCGTGTCCATTTTCGGGATTTGATACCGTACTATAATATAATGCCGCGCGCGGTTAAAATGATACATGTGAACGCGAGGCCGATACCGAGACTCTCCCGCGACGTATAGTGTCCATTACGATCGTTAACTTTCACAATTCTGCTAATTTCGGCGAGGAATCGCCGCGGCGCGCACGTGCATTTTCCTACCTTTTTTTTTCTAAAATAAAAATGCTTGATCATCCGAAATCCGAAGAGCTCTCGCGCGTGCTCGCGAGTACTTACTTATGTGTACCTGATGACCTGCACACTCGACAGAAACGAGCGAGAAGGAAAAAGAGAGCGAGCAAAAAAAAGAGGAACGGAAATGTGGCGATATTACAGGACACACATCGCGCGTATAGACGCGAGAAAAAAAATCTGTAATTTTATAACCCTGAGCTATATCGGATGTTGCGAGGCGTTATCGTGCCGCGCGCGTGACAAAATGAAAAAAAGCTCCAAGTCACCACCGAGGCATAAAACCGGCGTGCGCTTCGATACACGGCATACTTTTTCTTCCATCGAAAGCTAAACCGCGGGATTTTTTTTTTCTACAGAATGCAAAATCCGCGCGCGGTGGCGTCCGAGTGGTTCGAATCTGAGTTGAAAATTCCATGCCACGCGCTGCCCAGCTTTCACGCGAGCACACGTGTGCACAAGTAATCGAATATTATTTTCGAGATATATATAAACGCGTAGGCAGGCGCACAGACCAGTCGAACTGCATCGGCAAAAAGTCCTCGCCTTTTTTGAAATTGCACACACGCAGATATCACCCGCGCACGAGATCGTGAGATTTCGAGTGCGCGCAGGGCTCCGCAGTCGAGTTGCAAGCACGCATACTCTCGTACTCACGCTTTCGATGCACACACACACACGCACGTACAATACATTTATTATATCTCGCACTCTCACTGCTGCTGTATTTTATATATAAATATAATGCATCGCATGGTTACGATTTCACAGAATGCCTTATCCAGTCGAGACGGCGCAGCTATATAGGCGTATACATACCGCATGCGGCGATAAGTGAATTCGACGCGCGCACTGCGTTTCACAGTATACACGCCGCGGTGCGGGTGCGCGGAAAAACTGGGCCAAAGATCCGAGGGAAAAATGTATCGCTCGAATTAATTTATGCGCTCGCGGACGTTATCGATGCGAATTACGTTCGATTCGAGAAATAATGCGCGCGTCAGAGAGAAAGAGAGGGAGAGGGCAAGTTT
The DNA here is from genome assembly GCA_902732785.1 of Trichogramma evanescens. Lineage (NCBI taxonomy): Eukaryota > Metazoa > Arthropoda > Insecta > Hymenoptera > Trichogrammatidae > Trichogramma > Trichogramma evanescens. Next base: position 118,315 of record CACVKI010145688.1, read on the forward strand.
CGAAAAAAAAGCTTAATTACTTTATCGCACGCGCACATGCTGCTGCAGACTTTCAATTGCAGCCCGAGTATAACGATCATGCAAGCCAATCCGATCGCGAGCGCATAAATATTCGAGCAATTTCACTCGAGCGCACGTACGATGTGTAGTACGTACGTATGTATGTACGTGCTGTGTACAATTGTTGCGCGCGAGTATGTAAAGCTTCGGCGGTACAACGTGTGAAATGAAAATTTTCCCTGCCCTGTACTACTACGAGCTCGGTATACAGTCGAGGTGTGGAAAGTGAGGCTTGACTGTGTAGCATTAAAAAAAAAAAGCACCAGTGCTGGTATATAAGCTAAAGCGACTCGCGCGATTGAACTGTTAAACGCGCTGCCAGGCAGCAGCAGCAGCAGCAATTTACGTGCGAGAGACGCGTTATATATACACCACTGGTAAACCATTGACCATTAACTGGATGGCTCGCATGTGCACGCGTTGAATGGAGACGTCGACGATTGCGGCCACAAGTGGCGCGAGAATTCCGGCCGATATGATGAATTGCAATTAAAACGAGAGCAAATCTTTGTGACTGTATACGCGGTCACGAGCTGCTGCTGCTGGGAACGCAGACACGGACACACATTCTTAATTTATGTATGGATCGTGCGTACTGTGTAACGGAAAAAACATACGAGCGTTTTTTTTTCAAGATGATGCGAGCTTCAAATTTTGAATTTTATGAAGATGCTTCGCTCGGTCTATCAACCCGTAGGTCCACACCGTAGTTTGTTTTTTCTTCGACGGGCATAGTCAAGTTTTTCATGTAGTACTCAAATACAATGTATTTTAAGCTGCTTGAAACGAATTTTAAACGATTATTTACTCTCAAGATGTTATAAATGAGATTTTCGTAAACAAATATATCACGGGAAAAGTATACTGTTTACATTTTTCTAAACTCGATAGTTTTCGAGATACGAGCGTTTCAAATATGAATAAATTTTGGAATTCAAAATTTCAGTCGTTTGTATCGTTTTTATAATTGATTGTTTATAAATATCGTATAAACTACTTCAGCAATGTCTATCCTGAAAATTCAATTTTAGCAGCCCAAATACGAAATAGCAACTTGGGGAGATGCATCAAATAGAGTTCACGGTGGACCCACTGCCCGCTAAACTGCCCCGCGCTTGCTTTAGGCCCGTGTTTGTTGAATTGGTTTTGTTTAACAACAGCACATGTATCGACCGTTAGGCGGCTCCACTGCTGGCCCTTAGCATCTTTTCTCTTTCGAACGTCAGTGCAGTAGTGACCACGATCGCGTTGTGCTTAGCACTCAGTATTTATTTTTCGGTGCGCCAGCACTAGGCTCAAAATTGTTCGTCGCGGAAGTTAATTTTATCATCAGCTCAATTGAAAATGGCGTTATATAATAACGAAGCACATTTGTTTCGTCAGGATTTAGAAAATTATTTGAGACGTGTAGAAGAAGGAGACCCTAGACGTCAAGCATTTTGCCGTGAATTGCTATATGCTTCGGAATTAAAAAACGATGTGATAGACAGAATTTTTATACAAATGATGAATTGTAAAAGCCTCTTTCCTAATGACAAGGATAAATATTATTTTTTTAAATTTGCTTTGGAAAATTCTAATTTGAAAGCGATAAAACTGCTCGAGGCAAGCAACTTGAATGTGCACGAGCATACATTCAATGATGGAATGTATGCTCTTCATTATTTGGCTAAGGTTGTATACGGAATGGAAAAAAGTGTCCTCCGCTCAATAGCAGATACCTTAGAGGTCATGGAATATTTTTTAAAAAATGCACATGAAAACTACTGCGATGATCAAGGTTACACGTACTTTCACGCGGCCTGTATGGCGGGAAATCTGACAGCAGTGAATCTATTCTTGAGCCAAGGCGTGGACGCCAATCTCGACAGCTACACGTGCTCGCCCCTGCACATTGCTGCACAGTACAGATGGGAGAACATCGTTGAAAGTTTATTGAAGCACGATGCCGATCCGAACGCCAGGGACCACGAGCAGTCGACTCCTCTTCACGCGCTCGCTCGGGTGTGCCTATGCCCATGCACATCCGGCTTAAATAGCTGTGATAACAGAAAACTCGTTGATAAGATAGTTGAGATGCTCATTAGATATGACGCGAAAATCGAAGCCAGAAATTGTCATGGGGATACTGCCTTGCAGATGTCAGTCTCTTGCTTTGATCTTGATCTCGCGCAGGCACTCGTGAAATTCGGTGCAAAACTCAACAGTTTGAACGAAAACAAAATATTTAACAGAAATTTTACACCAGCCGAATTGGAGAATTATCCTCTCCCTTTGAACATTGTCGAGATAAAACAATTTTTGCGGTCAAACGGCTACGAAATAAACTTACACATGAAACTCAGAATGATTAAATGTTTGATGAGAGTTCGAGGAAGTGATACCGATTATCTGATCCCTGCAGTGACTAGTAAATCATTTCATTTTACTTATAAAATAGTTTTAATTTAATTTCAATTAATTTTTTTAATTTTAATTTAGGGATCGAACAAAATAAAGAAGCAACATTTTTCGTCATGGTGATTATTGGTTACTTATCTATTTACGATAAATTTGGTATTTATATGAAACAAGAAGTCATGGATTTCTTACGCCAACAATGTGAACAATGCGAACAAAACCCAACATACGGGGTTGACTGGCCCGAGGTTCATCGTCTAGCCCAAGATATATCGTCTAGTGATGCTGTGACGGCTGGTATTGCGAGTATAGAAAAGATTAAACTAACTGAAAATGTCTCACTCTATCAAATTTGCCAAATGAGTTACAAAAAGGGTTGCTCGATTTTAAAAGGCGTATATAACATACCTCAGAGGCATAATTTACTTCATAATGTCTTCAATATGACTGTCAAAAGACACATAGGAAACGTTCTCATGAGGCGGGAGTTAGAATTGTTTGTAGCCGATCTTTTTATGACTGATTATTGCAAATTAAACTTGCCTGATGTTGTGTGCCGTAATATTACCGAACATATGGATGACGAGGACCTACTCCGTTTGTGCGAAAAGACAACCGAAGATTGTCTACCACTACCGTTTCCGATACGACGAAGTGAACGCCTGCGAGCCGGCAACGCCTAATTAATTAGACGTTAATTGTATAATGTACGAATGGTAGGAGATTAATTGTAACTCAACAAACATAAATTCAATATGTTTATATGTACCTGTAAATTATTTATAAATGATATGCATGATGGTGCATAATTTATCGTGATATTGTAATTAATGATATACCGAGCATCAATTTTTGGTATTGATGGGTGAATTTTTTAAAAATAAAATGAACGAATGAAAATGTCAAAGAACTTCTCACAGAAATAACTCTGATCATTTGACTTTGTGTTATAAAGAAATATGAAAATTGACAATTTGAATCATATAAACTTGAACTATCGATTTTCCATAATTAAATTATAAAAATAATTTTATTGCTACTACGTAATGATTTATTCATTAAAATCTTATAAATAATTGTCCACTCAAAAAAATTCGATTTAAGCGGTCCAAAATACGTTAGAAATACTTTGATCGACCCGTTAAACAAAAAAAGAAAGAAGTTAACATTGGACCCACTGGACTCAAGTGCAGGTTTCCACACCTGATAAGCGCGCGAGCGAGCAAATGAGACGCGCCAAAAGATTTACTTATGCACTTGGGCGGCGCCAGCACGAAGGCAAAGACAAAAACCAGTGTGCTGCATCCACGAGAGATCTGGGTTAATAGGCCGTTTCGATTCGCCGAGGTAAAATTGATAAGGGAGAGAGCAGCGACAATGCCATAGTATGAGCTTTGCCCCGAGACAAAAAACACGTCTCCTTCGTATTTTATCTTTTAGCGGTGTGCAGCTGGTTGACGAAAAATGTAAAGTAAATTGCGAGCCTGTACGGCTGTACTTCATCGATTGAGACAGAAAATTTCAAGAGTAGCAAAAACGCCGTTGAAATATAACCGTTGCGTAATCCACCCCGAGATGCACGTGAAAAAATGTCTCACCCAGTGGTTAAACGTGAGACAACATGCGATATTGATGCGCAAGTACGCATTAGAAAAATAAAAGAGTGCATAAGTAAGAAGTAAGGGAAGTTGTGCGCCTGTATGCGTGTTCAAGAATGCACACACACACACACACAGTCGTATACTCATACCTACACTATACTCAAGCCGATAATGGACAAGACAGGGCCCGATAGCGAGACGGCTGCTGTTCGCATATATACTGCAGATAAGAGCCGCGACGGAGTGCAAAAAATGATTAGATAAAGGTGCTTTTAAACAACGCGAGAGTGACTCGCGAGTGAGCGAGATATATACTCAGCACTGCGCGAGATCCGCGCGCACATTGTGTCGCGCAAAGAGCAGAGAAATTCTATACATATAATACAATTTTTTCTTTTCAGAATCGCTCGACACACACAAACAGTCATGGAAGTAATAAAGATTATAACAATATAAACAAAGGAAAATACGCTGCGAGTTTATTGCTCAACGAACGACGATTGATTTCCGCAGAAGCGACGAGACGGCCTTTTATTTACCTCGAAACGCAAAAATTATAAGTTAAGACCTACACGTATTTTGTAGGAATCGATCGAGCGTACAGCGCTAATTTGTAAACACATTTTTTTGTCCTCCTTTTTTTCTCTTTAACTCTGCTCGGTCTACGGTGATTTCAATGGCGCGCGCGAGGAAAGGCCTGACAAATTGCTCGCGTCGTCCAAACAAAATTATGCGCGACGGCTGAATGGCGCATAATACGCGAAAAGAAAAAGAAGATATGCCGTGTTTTTATTTTCCTTTTAATTGCATCAAAGTGTGTTTACTGCATTTTTCAATTAGAAACGCATACAGTATGCATACAGGCGTTAATTACACTGCAAGAATCTAGATTCAGAACGATATATATCGGTGCGGTTTTGCATTTCGTTCGTTTTCTTTTCTATTCCACATACTTTACCTCGGGTACATACGCAAATATTGTACACTTATATCTATCGAGTTATGTGGTCGGATAAGTGTATATTAAAATAAATACGCACGCGAGTGCGCACACGCACACTATCCCGAGTGTAATATGCATCGCGGCGATCGCGGAAGAAACTCGAACGTTTTTCGCGCCAACATCGACGCTTGCAATGCACATAGAGAGAAATTCTCAAGTTCAAAGTCAGAATATAAATCGAAAATGAAAGATCGTTTCCTCTCTCTTTCTTCCGACCTACGTTACTTTCGTACCTTTATTGCTTGCCAAAATAATTGTCTCGATCTGCTGCGTCGAGAGTGTCAAATACGTGTCTGATTTTTTCAATCGCAATGTATTGTTATCAGAGCGGAAACGCAGGAACATCGAACGCAACATCGACGAAATTTGTGCTTGCGGTCCCCGCACCCAAGGAAACCCCACATTTTTTTGTTGACCAAAAAAAGGAATTAATAAATAAATCTGTGCGCGTAGACTACAACGAGAAAGAAAGAGAGAGGAAGAAAAAAAGTTGTTGGACAGACCGACAAAAAATTAGCACGCGTCAATTGGAGGCAGCGGCAACTCGTGCAAGTATACACACTATATATTAACACAGCTGCTGCTGCTGCGTGCAACAGCCGAGAGACTGCTCTGGAGCAGCAGCATACCATCGCGAGAGCGCAGCAAGGCGACGGCGACGGCGGCGGTGGCGACCAGCGAAGGTCAGTGAACCAAGTACATACGCATACATGCATGAAAGAGAGAAAAAGAAAAATAGAAAAAGAACAGGCAGAACTAAAAAAATTATATGAGCAATTCTATAAAAGATTCCGCGTTATTGAAGACTCAAATCGCGATCCAAATTTTTTTTAATTTATGCGCGTACTGGACCTACATACAGCTATTTTTGAGTTCGTGATTGTAAAAAATGTTGCCTTTATATTTGACTAACTTCGTATTTGATATAGCTAAAAGCACAACGAAAAAATTATTTTAGAAGAACAAGTGTTTCGCTCTCAGGAAATGTAATTAATCGGTCAGTAAATTTATCAAAATCTTTCGCTAGCACGAGTTTGATCGACTTCACAAACTATTACGTGAGGTTTGTCAAAATTGAAGTAGTCGATTGAACGTTCACCATCCGCAAAAAACACTTGGCCGATAGTTGCATGAAAAGGTAGGAACCAAAACTGACAAAAAATTCGAAATTTTGCGTGTTCTAGTCCGCGATAGTGAATAAAAATGTAATAATAGGAGACACAAAATTGAGGTATGACAGGATTAGATTAACCCTGCTTTCCTGTGAAAAAATATCTAAATATTTTTTTTTTTTTTTATTTAAAATGAATTTATTTTAAAAAACAATTTTAAAACAAACTTGTATTATTATTGTATTTGACGGATACGAACGAAATAAGTTCGAGTCATTAGTATAAATAAATATTTATGGAATAAAAAATTGATTATCATCTCACAAGATATTATATGCTACTGCGTATACTGACTAAAGATTGAGAAAAGGCGCTTCAAATTTCTTCATGTTTATTAGTCACACTTTTTTTCACGTTTGTTTTAGTTTTTTGTTTGGACAAAAATCGATTGTATCTGCAAACCAGATAATTATAGCACCTGTCGAAAAATTTATCTTTGCGAATTTTCTTGGCTTTTTTCCTTTGTCTGATCGAGATCGATGGAGGCCCAGATGTCTTTTCGCTTTCGTTGCTTGCGTCATCTTTGCGACATTCATAAGTTAATTCTTGGTGCCTTATTAAATTGCTTTCATTGACTGTTTTTTGGTGTTTAATCGTGTTGTCTTGATTCCCAAATGCCTCTTCGTTCTTATTACGTGTGAAATTTATGCGACCATCATGTAATGCCTTTTGGTGGTTGATCAAATTTTTTGGATCTGTGCGATTTTCGTGGACTGCCTGTTGGTGTTTGATTAATTTAGATTTTTCTCCAAATTTCTTTTCGCATTTGTCGCATGCGAAATCTTTGCGATTTTCGTGTACAGTCTTGTGGTGGATAAGCAAATTATGTTTCAGTCCAAATTTTTTCTCACACTTGTTGCATGCGTAATCTTTCCGACCCAACTGTCTTTTGGTGGATAAGCAAATACCATTTTTTTTTCAAATTTCTGCTCGCACTTGTCACATTCGTGATTTTTTTTATCTTCATGGACTACTTTTTGATAGTTGATCAAATTACCTCGTTCTCTGAATTTTTTCTCGCAATTGTCGCATGCGAAATCTTTGCCACTATTTTGTATTGTCTTTTGGTTCGCAAACAAATCTGATTTTTGTTCAAATTTCTTCTCACCGTTGTCGGATGCGTAATCTCTTTGATTATAATGAACTATCTTTTGGTTTGTCATTGAATTTGATTTTTGTGTAAATTAATCCTGACAAATATCACTAACATAGCTTTTGCCATTTGAAATAACAATTTCGTGTTCACTCAAGTTATTTTTTGCAGTGACTGTCCCAGATTCCTTATCACTTTTATCCATTTCGGTGTCTAAATTAAATAATGGATTCTTCTATTTAATGTCACAGTAAATAATTATTAAGTAAAATTTTTCTTTTGGTAGTATTCTTGTATCATGAAACTGTGAAAGACAACACTCATAATAATTTGTTTGGATGGGCACATGTTCAGTGTTCAAGAGGCAATGTCAAGATTATTTATGAATATATTGTTTACAATCAAATCAAAAATTTATCTATTCATACATTGTCCTCATATACTAGGTTACTTTATTTAAATGCGGCCTCTTGAACCAAAGCTGTAATGCCTCTAATTAATTTTAGTACCTTCATTCATCATCGATCACTCGATCAGAACAGGTCGTTCTGCCATTCACCTGCGTCATCGCTTTTTTATTTATTCTTCGAATACACATACATTACTACAACAGGTAAGTTGTGTTTAAAGTATTTATACTTATTTTAAATTGATAAAAATTGTTTAAACGAAAATTTCACTATTATTATTCACGAAACAATTAAATTATTTTATATATAATTATACTTTTACGCTGAAAAGAAAATTCTTAGTTCTAAATACTGGTTTACTGAAACTAAATTAATATTTTTTGAATCAAAAATTTTAAATCATTTGAATTAAGGACGTTAAATCATTTGAACTGAGTTCAAATCGGCAACTCTCAAGAAACAGCGGAACGTAGGTCCTTGATTCGACTAGATGAGTCGCTGGTACACGCGTGCGGTCGCGACACTAGCAATGAATTTAGTTAGTTTTAATTTATTTAGTTCAAATAAATCAGTGTTTAGAACAAAGAATTTTTTTGAACTATCTAAGGTCTTATTATGGTGTGTCTGACCACGTGCTCGTCACGTCAGAAATATATTATGATAGATTCTCTCTGACACTGATAGGATACGTAATATTTTAGTAAAAAAAATATTTTTACGTCTTTGTGTATCATAATTTATTTATGAACAATTCGAATAATAAAATTAGTTACGTAACGTGACAAGGCAATTGTTCGGCAAAAGAAAGAGCGTAAAAGTTTATACTTTTAACCAGCTTGGTATCGCGATTAGACGATCGAGCCTGGCCAAGTTCATATCGGCTTTTTAGCTAAGAACACAGTGCAATCGTATAAAATTTTCATCTCAGCTCACTATCGATTAGACTTTTAAAGCTCGTAATGTGACTAGGCAATTTTTCGGTCATTTCAATTTCATTTTAATTTATTCATTTTAATTTCAGCTATGAGTCTATCAAAAAAACAAGCAAAGACACCAGTTACTTTATTAACAGAAATAATGCTTAGGAAAGGTTTGTTCCCCAATTTCCAACTTATCTATGAAGGTGGTACTGGTAATACCAGTACATTCACGGTTGGAGTCTCGTGTGATGGATTAAAAGCCGAAGGAACAGGCAGAAGTAAAAAAGATGCCAAACATAATGCTGCAAAAGCTTTGTTACAAAAAATAGCTGAACGTAACAACTTGCCACAATTGCTTCCAAGTGTTACTGAATCACCCGTTCGCACTCCACAACCAATTGACTTACCTACTTCCACTAAATTACCATTAGACATGTCCTTTTATAATTCAGTTGGCCATTTGATGGTAAATATTATTTTATTAAATTGTTTTTCTGAAGTTATTGAATCAATTTTTCCCTACTTAAAATTTTTTATTTCCTAGGACCTGTGTGCTATTAATCATTTAAAAGATCTTAAATTTGAAACTATTGATGTAGTTGGGCCCCCTCATGCCCGTATATATACTGTGCAATGTACAGTTTCCACTTTCCGTGGAGTTGGAACTGCTCGAATAAAAAAAGAAGCAAAACACAAAGCTGCAGAAGAAATGTTGGCCAAAATTTCTCATCTCGTATCGGATAGCTGTTTTGTTAATAGTAGAGAATTAACTGAAAAAGAAATAGAAAAAATGGATGCAAGTCTTGCAAAAATATTAGGAAAAAAATATCCTAAATTATCTGTTTTACGCAGGGACGACATTCAAATTTCTCCAATAAATTGGGGTTTAAAGTTCATCAACTTTTATAAAGCATATACTGATATATTTGAAGAGAAGCAAGGTGAAGTTTTGACTACATTAAAAGTATTAAGAGATATGTCGTGCCAGAAACAGCTTGATAATGACGTAGAAAATCTGGTAGATAATCTTACAGAACTATTCAATTCTTTGGATTTTACTTTTGATTCTTCAGAAATTCCATCAAATGACCCATCCAAATGTATCACTTGTACCCGATTGTATTGTTATCCTCCCGTTTGTGAAATTGGTGTAGGTAATACAAAAACAGAATCCCAAGAGAGGTCTATTGAAAATTTTCTCGATACTTTAATTGATTTTATGGAATTATAAAATTATATAAATCATTATATATTATGTATTTAAAATTATATATATTATTATATATAAATTTACTTCACTTTTTAGTCATCTGCTAGAAGAAGTTATGTAAGGAAAATTAATATTTTAATAATTTCAATTGTATTAATAATGGTAAAGAATCAAGCTACAATTCTAGCTTGGTGACAATATCTTCGAGAAATGTTTTGGTCTTATAAAATCAAATACTTCAAAAAAGTTTTCTAACATTTATAATTATATCCATATTGATATGTTTATAATTCCGTATCAAGTGACAAAAATTGCAATTTCCAATCGTAGGCTCCATTTTTATTTTTTATAGGATTTTTCATAGAATTGCTCGTATACAGTTGCTGTGTGTGTATACTGCCTGCAGAGGAGCGTAGGCGCGACCCGATCGGAATGCCCTTTTATTAAATTATCACGTACGTATAATAGAAGACGGAAAAATTGACGCACTCTCTCTACTATAGATATAGCTTAGCTGGGTGTGCTAATGAATGAAAAATGAATCGTGAACGTATTAAATAGAGAGTCCGAGAATCGAGAATATCGCCATCGTGCTGTGTAATAGGGGAATCGCTGGCAGCGATTGACGCAAAAACGCGTCTATTAGTGAAAATATTGCAACTCTTTGAAATGAAAAGTCTCGTGCGCGAGTGCGAGCTTATAGGGCTTTTTCACAGTCGTCAGTGACGGTCAAAAATCGACCAGCTGATTTGCCTGGAGGCAAAACAAAGCGACCGCCCATATACTTTACATGTTAAAGTTGGTTGGTAAAAGTACTTGTAATAAGTTTACCGTGCAGTGAAAAAATAAACAAAAAATATCTGGAGAAAGCGGAAATCCTCGTGTATCGAAATATCGAAGCGGTTTTTAGTTAAAGTCTTTAGTTTG
>CACVKI010145689.1:7630-18191 GCA_902732785.1 Trichogramma evanescens
ACTACTACCACTGCGTAGATATATTACGACTTCTGGATGCGGTAGACTTTTTTTTTTTTTGGAAAAATTTTTCTTTTTTATGACTTTCGTTCGAGTGTATATCGATTCCCAAGAAAGTGACTGACCTGTCCGGTGTCCCCGCGACCGCACACGCATACATTACGATATCTTTTTGATGAAAAGAGGTGAACGTCGTATCGTTATTATTATTTTTTTTTTACCTTGCTATCTCCCCCTCCGTGTGGCTTGATAAAAAAAAAACTGACAGCGACAAAATCTTACGCCATACAAACCTCTCTCCCCTGGTCTGCGTGTATTTATATTTCCGAGTCAATGCATGTAAAAAAGAAGAGAGAGAGAGAGAGAGAGAATTGAATATCAAGGCACCAATTTCGGCGTAACTATATAAACTCGTTACCCTCCCTCTAATTATATTTTGAATGTGTCCTGTATATAATACCAGGAGGTTTTCAAGCTACTGTCGTTGTTGTGTATCCCGTTGCTACACTTATACATTCGTGTGATTGTGTGTCTATATAATCACGAGTCGTGTATTATACACAAATTCGTGATTGAATCAAGCAATCGTCTCTCATTGATGCTCGTTGTATACGAGTCTCTCTTTCTCTCTCGTTCAATTACACATAGGCCAATAATAATCGACGGATTATTTGTTTGGTACGGAGAAGGAAAGGGAAGGGAGAGGAAGCAAAAAAAATCAATTAAAATTAGTTTGCATTGTCGTAGCCGGTAGTGTATCGCAATTGGCAAGAGATACACATTCGTGTGTATGCGACCGACGGATTTTTCTCTGACGCATCCTTGAAGCCTGTACAAGTGCATTTGTGTGTGTGCACAACATGCGGCTCCAATCTCCATTTCTGTTGTAATAAACTCGTCTTTCCCGAGAGTACGCGGCTCTTCTATGCCGCCCCGATCTAGGTTAATTCGAAACTTCAAAGCAGATCGAGCGTCGCGCGTCGTCTTTGAGTTCTTACGTCTACCTCGCGTTGCGCGCATTTATAATGAAAAGTATAGAATAGGGTAACCAAACCAATGGGTGATTTCCGTAAATGTGCCCAGTGCAAATTTTCTGTTTGAAAATTGAAATAAAATACTGGAAGCATTTTTTAAAACTGAAATATTTATACAGTTTTCAGCAGTTTTAAAGTTTGACACATTGACATATTAGTACAAAGTTACGACATACATTTTAAAAATATAAGACTGAAACTTGGCTTTTTCTCTTCTGGTTTTCGAACAGTTGACCATACGCCATCTAACAGTAATTCATGAACTACTGCGTGCATAATAAAAAGAGTCAACATAATGGAGTTCTCAATAAGCTTACCTTAGCTTACAATGAATTGAAGTTTTGCATTTTTCAAACATAATAAGTTATATTTAATGCGAGTAATGTAAATAAATTTCATAAAAAAACAGCGTTATTTAAATTTTTACAAATGAATTCACATATTGGACAAGTAAATTTACAGAATATTTATTTTAATTTTTATATCACTACCATTTATTACTTTATTTTTAAAATAATAATCATCGGCTTATATCAGTATACCCGTTGTCAAAAAAGTCATCAAGGTATACACACGTCTACTAAAGATACTTTAAATTTACGAATAATTGTTTACGGTCTTGGGTGCTGTGCGTGCCATGTTTGGCAGCGACGATCTTGCGAACGTTAAAATCCTCGAAGTAAGAAAAATCGACGCCAAAAGATCATCTGTATAACGATTTACTTCCGAGAAGGCCTTTCCTATACTCGCACACGCGCGAGGCGTGGATCACTGCCAATGGCACGTCGGTCTCGGTTGCATAATTTGCCTTTTAACCATCGTACAGCTCTAATGCATTAGTCGAGTCTGCTTCTAAAACGCGACCGAGTCTAAGAGAGAGAGAGAGAGAGAGAGAGAGACAAATTATGCAAACAGTCGCACACACAACGTTATTTTACCGATCTCTTGACAGCCTCATACACATGCTTTGCTCGAAGCGTCGCACGTAAAAAAAATTACCTCGTTTCTCAAAGCTATACGCACCAGAATCGAAATATAATGGTATATTTTTGTCTCGGAAGGCCACATTTGATCTTTGCATCTAGAGCAATTTCTCTCTCTCTCCCAATAATCACGTTTACGATGACTTTATAACTCGTGTATCATTCATGCTAGCGGCGCGAATGAAAGTACACCTGCCTCGTTCCTCGAGGCAAAAATAAATAATCCGTCAAAGATTTCCATCACAATGGACACGTCTCAGAGGTATGCGCGCACGAAAAAGCTGAAAAGGACAATTTTTTTTATCTTTCATGCAAATCTCCATCGCGAGGCTCGCGCGCTCGCACGGTGATCGACGGATCATCCACTTGCCGAATTGCGTAGTATAATAGTGATTCTCTGATTTTGCGCACTCAATCGCTTGGAAATTCACGAAGAACACGCGAGGCCGTGACAACGTTAAAAAAAAAACTCGAAAAAAAAAATCCNCCCCCCCTCGTGTTTTAGCGTCGATCGTAAAGTCACTCTCGATAAAACAATTCTCAACCTCGACCTCTGCGCGCAGCCTATAATATTCATATAGGCTCGCACAATTCACAGATCATAAAGTCATAATACGCGCGAGAGATCATAAAGACGACACTCGGGACTGGCTGAGCGCGTCGAAATTTTCGCTCTTGAAAACTGCAATGGTAGTATAGTCCGTCATTACAATAAACATCAATCCATGCGCCGAGTGCATACGCGTATGACTACGTACACGCTTCATAAATTTCACCGTGATACGTATAACAAAACTATACGCGTACTCCCTTCTTCGCGACGATTCGTAAAGAAAAGAAGAAAAAAAAAATAAATAAAGGAACGCGACGCGGGGGGATGCGCGTCGCTGAAAAGAGAAACGTATCTATGTATTATGCGCGTGTGTACAGAGATACGTCGCAGCCTCCTTCGTCGTAAAATATCACTTTTTCACGCACGCGTCCCGCAGAAAAACGAGCGCGAGGGGAGGGTACGAACCACCTTGTACTTCTACCACTACTGCTGCTGCTGCTGCTGCTGCTGCCTGTTACGCTCGTTCGAGCACGGATTTTTTTTTTGCCTTCTCCTACAGCGAGGATGGATGCTTTGTAATATATAACGTTTGCGAAGATTATCGGGAGATTACACGGCGGTGTATATTGGGGAGCAACGACTGATTGGAAATTCAAGCGAGGGCTGCTGGTGCGTAAGGTTCCTAATTCCTATGCGTTGATCCGGCACCCGATGATAATTGATAAGGCCGATCGTCGCACAACGTTGATGCTTGTATACGTATTAGCTCCGAGTCTCACTGGATTAGACATTCAATAACGTCGTCTGTTTCAACGCGCGTCCGTTTTAACGCTCATTAATGAGCGAAACGAGTGATCGAGCTACGACTAAGATAATACATTTAAATTAGGCCTCGAGCTCACGTCGCGGCACGTGTATCCGTATATCATTGCGGGTAATTGCCGCGTGTAAACGTATTTCATCCACGCCGCTGATGGGACAGGAAGTGCTTGCTTAAAAACGTGGATCACACACACACACACACACAAGCTGGAAGCGCAAAAATGTATTTGCCCTTTTGACAGGCGTGCGTCTGCGTATACCGCGAGCTTCTCGATTCCGTCAACAGATGGAGTATACCGAGCTCGCAAGTGGCAAAACGACTTGCGATTACGATATATTTATCCTCGGGGTTCCATTAGCTTTTATACATTTTGAGAATTTCTTAAAAGATGAAATTGTCCCTTCCTGTAATTTTCTCCCGTAAAAATCTTCGAAGTGTTTGAGGCTTCACATTCAGTTTTTTTTGCCATTGTTTAGGCATTCCAAAGTTGGAGCGTGGTCGAGTTTTCTTACTATATTGTAAAAAAACAATGCTATGCGGAAATGAGTTACACCAGTTAATTCGTTACAAAAACCAATGTAGGTATGGAAGTGTCTTTAAGTACTCCAAGATACATTGATCGGACATTGATTTTGTCACTTTCCGGAGGTATTTATGCCGTTGGAATTATATGGTATTCGGGCTCACCTGACTGTGGTTGCAGTATCGAGCTATAATGCCTTTATACGTTGTTGGATCGATTGTGAAGGATAAATATGAATTTAAAGTATTTGAAAATTGAAAGGGATTTTTCGATACAAACATCCGTACTTTAAACGAGTTCACGTTTACAACAATATAATTCCACGATATCCTCTGTTTCTTGACCTACCATGTAAAATTATAATACATTGTCCATGTTAGAAACTTTGTAATAAAGTATATAGTTTCCGAGAAAAAAACTTAAAATATTTAATTAGAAAAATTACTGTCCAAGTGCCATTTCATAAAGAATTAATATAAAGCAGATAACTTAGGACGCAATCGCATTAACAAAAGAGTCTAATTTTTTCATTTTGAACGTCGATAGGTAAAAGTTTCGATCCTCTATCCTATATGGCGTATTCCGCACGCCTAAGTGATGAAAATAGATTCAAGTTTTTATATAACGAAGAATTCATCGTGGATTATCTCATATCTCGAGTTCAGAGCGTTTCGATCTGTGACGCTTTCACGTTTCATGACACAGTCAAAATTTTGCAATATAAAATGGGATCAGGTTTTCCGCCATAATGTCTTTAATTTTTTTGGTTTTAACGTGTCATTGACAAGACCTTCAGTTGATTTTGTCGTTTGGAATTTTATACTGCGATTGTACCTAGTTCAGTCTTAGTAGGTTGGAGGATAGAGCTCAGATTGAAACTCGTCCAAAATATCGTCCCAAAATATTGCCACAAAACAAGTCTCCAAAGAATCAAATCGCTTAAACAATTCTTTGACCACGATGTCCGTCGATCATTCACTTGAAACTTCTTTTATTTTCATGTAAGAATCAATTGCGGGCTGACATGCATCGAATCGAGCTGACTATCGAGTTTCTGAAAGACTTTTTAAAGTCTATTTTTTTTTAGCTTTTCTGATTTTGGTCATCAATAAGTTCCATCTTTTGGATGGGTTTTCAAATCGAAGAAAAGAAGCGAACCAATACTGTTGGACTTGACAGAATTTTCTCCTACTCTTTGGAGCGAGTATGGCATATGCCGATCGTCGCTCAATGACTTATACACACGCTCGTGCAGGTACTCCGCTTATGCGCATAAAATTCTCAATTCACTCGTAGCTCATCTTACAGTCGGTATGAATGGTCACAATGATCGAAATAAGGTGCAATTGGTATAGCTAGAAGCTACCTGTAAAAACCGATGAAGATAAGGCGTGTCTTTTCCAAGTAACTGCCATCTTCGTTCCTTTTTCTCGCGCACACGCGACATTGCAAAATAAAAGCGCGCCTATACATACACCGAGGCGCGCGAGAAAAGAAAAAAATTATCTTTTCACGTTATAAAATCGATAAGCAAAAGGCCGAGAAAACGCTCGGGCAATAATATAATCGTTCGGAATTTCTGCAATGTGTTATTTTTTCTCTCTTGCTCTGTCTATTCTCTCTCTCTCTCTCTCGTCTGTATTTTTAAAAGAGCTGTCAACACGACTCCTCGATATATTGCACAAATGTATAATGACGATCGTTCGCGGTACACGACGAGCTGCTGCTCGAGGCGCGCGTGCATGAAAACGAAGAGAGAAAAAAACTCGAGACGCTCATTGTAGTACGAAGAGGCGCGCGCGCGTTAATGAAATTGGCACCTTAGCCGCAGCAGCAGCAGCAGCAGCTCATTAGCATTCAGCTATTACAATAACCTACATGTCTCGAAGCCGCAGAGCACATATATTTCAAAATGTACATGTATATACACCACGACGACGACGACTCGGTCCATTTTTCTAAATGAGAAGCCGCGCGCGCGCGCCGACGTTCCGTATAATAACATTGACATATCTAGATACACACATATATCGGCGTGCTCCGCCGGAGAGAGAAATCAAGATAAAGGCATATCCATGCTCGGAGACATTTGCCATGGCCAATTGCATGAAAAGCACTCTCGGAGCAATTTATATATATCTATATAGTCTGCGGGGGGTGGCGCGCGCGCGCGGAGCGATCCGGAAATCTCAGTCACTTTCTCTCTCTCTCTCTCTCTCCTGCCAGTATTTATACGTTTATACTTCGAGGCCGAGGAAGAAGAAAAACTGCGCCACTACTAGCTGCTGCTGCGAGAGTCATTTCTCCGTATCATCCAGCCAATCGAATTAAGTCGAGGATAGAAGATGGGCGCACTACACAACTTTTCTCAACAAAAGAGATAAGACTCGTTGTGTGTAAGTGTATATATAACTTCAACCCCTCTCTCCACCCCCTCGCGTATATACCATATGAGAAAAGAGGAAAATCATACCGCATCCGCTCGATGTTTCTGTACGTGCGCGATGCATCACTCGTACGATGCTCGTATATAGTAGATATAAACAACTTGCAAAAAGTTGCTACACATAGGCGTGGAAATCGAAATCGATGCGTATACGTACATATATACATACATGTACAAGCGGGCGAGTGTTGTTTCTCTCTTTCTCTTTCTTTTCCTCTTTTTTTTCGCTCGCCAAGGGTGTTACGCACCAGTGATTCCGATGCCTATGCTTATAGTACCAACAGCAGCGATGCATGCAGCGAGCGAGGCAGCTGCGGGGATCCCCCGCGAAGCAGTCCACACACACACACACACACACACACACACACACACACACACAAACAACACACGCGTATACACGCAGGCAGACGTCGTTAAGCCTTACTTAATATTGATTTCGTGCAAATGCGCCGAAACGCACGCGGCTACGTATAATACAGAATGTATGAATTTTTAAAAATGCAGCGCACATGTCGGCGCAGTGAATATACATTTCGACTCGCTGCAGTTATACAGAATTGGTAAAACGAATCAACGCGCGGCGATTGAAGTTTAATAAGGAAACAATTCGGCTATATACATGGAGAGGCTAACGACCGGCCTCGATTTAATGATCGCCGAGAGAGTATAAAAGGGGGATGATGCGTCGACGCATCCTCGCGTCAACTGCTGCGATGTATACAACTTTTATATATACGATTATAACGCGGGCGCGCGTTTGCGTTATAGCGAGAATTCCGCCGTGCCATTTGGCGAATTAGTCGTCGTCGGAGAGCTCTTATATAGAGTGGCGCGCGGGGTAATATACGCGTGAAAATTACATTATACTGGGAGCGCGGCTGATTTATACATTACACCCCCCCGTGTGTTTGTACTTGTGTGCGTGTAAGCGATCATCGTCGCTTTTTCAAAACACGATCGTGTCTCTCTCTCTCTCTCTCTCGCGTAATATATTTATTGTTAAAGTAATCGCTCTGCTCTGCTTTAGCTTTGCGCGCGAACCGAGGGGGTGTGGGATACATAAACTGCATCGTCGTCGTCATCGTCGTCCTCGGTTATACTATACCATTAACGCATTCGTACGAATTCACTTTCGAGATTAAATGACGCGTCGTCGGTATTATAAGACGGGCACGAAAATTATGAATTATTATTGTATGCATATACGATGTACGAAGGGGTGCAACTACGCTGTAGGCTCTCAGTTCGATTGCGCCAAATGTCGTCTTCGTCGTCGTAATGTAATGTAATAATATACGTAGCCGAGAGCAGCAGTAATTCTCGGGGCCAACTAATTAACGCTTAAAAGCCCGTAAATCGATCGAAGAGAGAAAAAGAAGAAGAAGAAGA
The DNA here is from genome assembly GCA_902732785.1 of Trichogramma evanescens. Classification (NCBI taxonomy): domain Eukaryota; kingdom Metazoa; phylum Arthropoda; class Insecta; order Hymenoptera; family Trichogrammatidae; genus Trichogramma; species Trichogramma evanescens. The sequence continues at coordinate 15,382 of CACVKI010145689.1, forward strand.
AATGTGGGTCTCTCGAATGTCTCAATTTTATCCCGAGGAACTTAATGACCAGAGAAAGGGAGGAAAAGTGTATATATGGCTTTGATATTACCCATGGACTAGACCCTCGCGACCACCGGTAAACTACTTCGACTACGTACCACCACCCCCCGGAGCTCGTAAAAATGTTTTAACAGCTATGCCCGAAACTTTTTTTTTCTCTCTCTCTCTCTCGTTCTTCCATGTATATAACGCTCGATGTTTATACGCGCCGCAACTGTTATAATACACGGGCCACCACCGAGCCCCGAGTGCGCGAGATAGCATCGGCGGCGATATAGCATTGAAAAACTCACCCTCTCTCATCGACGTTCCTACTTTCTCTCTCTCTCTCTCTCTCTCTCTCTCTTTCTTTCTTTTTTATGTATCGCGAGCAGCACGCGTACTCGCCCTCCCCACGTATATATATATAAAAAAAAAGCGACACATGTACCCTTTTATGCGTCTTTCCTTTCTTATTTATATCCGCGACGTCAAAATGAATTTTCATACGAATTTCCAGCCATTTCCGTAGACCGTTTCTTGCCGCTTTTTTTTCTCTCGCTCGTTCGCTGCGGCACACGCATCGAAGATTTTGGCTCGAGGCAGGAAAGCATAAAACGTTCCTTACTTCTTTTTTTTTTTTTTTCAAGGAGTCGAGCGAATAATTTACGATTCGCATAGAGGCCAAAGAGATTTCTTTGTATGTACGTGCGGTGCGTCGACATTGTGTTGCGCGGGTCCTTCTCTCGCTCAGGCAATGTCATACGATCGCAATTAAAAAAAGCAACGATGTTTAATTGTGATACGAGCGTTCGTTCGGCATATCTCTGTTATAAATTATCCTTGCTCGCGATACGTATCTATACGAGGCATCCGATATCTTCTTACGGAGATATCTATAGGTGTAACGTGGTATAATGCCAAATCAATTACTTATGAGCGCGAGGCTCTTGTATCTCTCGCGACGTCGACGGGCACTTCTTATACTTATATTACAGCAGTTTGCGGTCGAGGTCGAGGCGCGCGAGAGAGGTTGGGCAGATTTTTTTCTCTCTCTCTCTCTCTCTTCTTTTTATTCTATGTACACTGCACCTATATGTGAATTGTGCCTCTGTGTCGGCGTGTTCTCGGTAAAAAGGTTCGTTCGTGACACACTTATTTTTCACGTACGTTATTTTTTTTTTTTTTTCAAGTTTTCTTTGTTTACGAGGTATGAACCGAATTTATGGTGAACTTCGAGTCTACAGTGGGTGGCAATAAAAATACGCTCTTTGATTGTTCGCGAATGTTGCGAAGTCCTTGGTTGAAGAAGAATGACTGTGATTGCTGAGAAGTCCTACTAATACTCTGAAAAATGGTCTCCCACTTGCGGGTGCGACTTTTGGGACGTGCACCACCTAGCGGTCAGACTCGAAGTTGTACCATTGTTATACCTATAAAATATTACCTTTAAAATAATTTTGATTTTTGTTTTATGTAAATAAAGTAACATCAACAATTTTTACATTCGTATAATGCTTGCATATGGGGATCAAAAAACTACATGTTTATTTTTTTTTGCTACGTTTCATCGAAGTTTTCTGATCTTTTTTCCTTCAACTATTTTCAGATTTTTCACTGTAATATTTTGACTATGAGTTGTAAAAGGATTATCTTGGTATGTGAAAAGTATTTCCATTTTTTTCTTGTCTTTTAGTTAGCATTTTTTCCTTTTTTCGATTTTCACGCTATTTTTGCACGTATATCGCACAAGTATTTTAAATTTCTTTTTCATCCTTGTTACACATTGATTTCTTGTATTAATATTCACAAAAGTTATGATGATAAGAATTTTCATCTACTTTATTTTGAATAAATCTTGCCAATTGCTTAGTTTTTGTTATTTAGAACGTAAATCACCGAAATCGTTCATATTTGTAATTTTAATTTCTGGACTATGAGTAGTCAAAATATCATTTTGATCATTTCTAGGAGGGCTATGGTATTTTTAGCAGTTTTGCTACAAATTGACCATTAAATTCATTTTTATTTTCTCCAGGTGTAAGTAAAGACATACTCGAATTTTACAATTGAATTCTTCTAATACTACTGGTACTTCTCAGTGTTAAGCTAGTTTCGTTTTCGATTGATGTTCAAAAGAGTTTTGTTTAAAGACTGAAATGTTTTCTGTTTTTCGAAAAATATACGATTTCGCAAATTTGTAACGGACGTTCTGGGTCTCAAAGCATTACATGTAATTTATTTAATATCTGGGCTATGAGTAGTAAATGCATTATCTTGGTAATTTATAGTCGTTTTACTGTTTTTCATAGCACTTTTTCGCAGCATTCAAATTTTTCAAGCTTATCAAAAATTCAGTAGCCAAAAATAAAACTCTACCATAACAGTAATAAGTGAAGGTTAAATTATAGATGATAACTAGTTCAGATCTGGTAATAAACAATCATTTTTTCACAAGTTTTATTAAAATTTTCGGAAATACGTGCATGAAAACCTTACATATTTACAATTGTCAATCATTATTTTTTTTCACTACTAACAAGGAGACCACCCCAGCTCCGGGTCATGGATTTGCTCCAAAATTTTTTTGGGGTCTCCTGGTACCCAATACTGAAACTCCCTGTGCTTAGTTTGATCTCATGAGCCTTAGGGCCCATTTTTTAGAGGATTTTCTACATTATAAAAAAATCTTTTTTATTTTCTATATCGTTATAGAAGTACTTAAACGAAAAAATGCAACGATCAAAAGTTTTAAAATTTTTCAAAGAATCTGCTTGAATTTTTTCAGA
>CACVKI010145692.1:180-12845 GCA_902732785.1 Trichogramma evanescens
TCCCGTTCGCCTCTACCACTCACAACTTCATCGAGGCCAGTCTCAGAAGTTACTGCTGCCACGTCGGATCCACGATCTCTCATCATCGTACCGCAACGCAGTCCATCGAATCACCACTACCTAACGAGACTTTTCTCGTAATTGTTATCCGTACGATAACAATATATACGCGTCTTTTATACGCTTTTAGGCCTCTCGATATTAATAATTATTCGCAATTAAAATTCTGCATCGAGTGTCTCATTAATTTTCCTAAGATAAACAATAAAAGCGCGCGCATAACGATCGACTTTGGATACGTGATAATGTACGCTTTAAAAATAAAAACGAAAAAGTGCATTAAATATATTTATAACGTTATATGAATACAGACTGCTACACCGCGCGCGCCCCGCGCTACATTCGGTAGACACAATGCCACGTGCAACTATACGACGAAAGGAACGTGTGTAAGCACAGGAGAGAGAGAGAGAGAGAGAGAGAGAGAGAGAGAAAAGGAAAAAAGAAAAAAAAACTCGAAAATCGCGTAAAAGTACTGCTGCACTCGCCTACGATTTTATTATATGGTAATGTTTCGCAATGACGTCCACATACGTATTCACGATTACACGATATTATACGGTAGCATAACACGAATGTATCCATCCCACATAATAGTTACACTTATTTGTAATAATAATGAACTTATAATAGGAACTTATAGTACTCCTCTGTGCTTTTTCTTGACGGTGTCGTCGTGTGTGCATTCACGTTTCGCGAATTGTAATCTCGCGCACAGCTCAGCACACACACGGAGTTCGACGTCACAATCTTACGCCCAAGCGTTTTTCTTTTTCGAGTGCGCGCGAGCGAGCGATCGTCGTCGCGAGTTTTTTTTTTATCGCGAAAACGTGAGCTTTATCGTTTTTTACTCTCGCACTCGTGTGCATTAGTACGAGGTTTTTGTACTTGTGTTAGAGCGCAGCAATATCGAAGTGTTTTTCTCTCTATGACGCTTAAACATTCTTTGTAAACACACTTGAGCACTATAGAAAAAGAGAGAGAGAAAGATAGATACGCATTGTATATTATATAGCTTTTGAAATTGTATAGTTCTGCTGATAGCGCGAGCGCGCGAATGAAAATTAATAGGCTCTATCCTAGAATTTGATACAGCTTTGCGCGCGCGTCAAATGAGAGATAGGCTTTTTACTGCATCAGTGCATTTCATTATGTATATTTCTTTCTCGTGTATGCGCGCGGGCCGTGAAAAGTGCTGATATACGAACGCGATAATGGTAGTGTAAGGTCTTTTGTCATTCTGCGATGCAGCAGATCGAAAAGCAGCAGCAACAGAGCCCATAATGTTCTCGGTATGTAAGAACTGCACGATATAAAGTGACTTGCGCCCGTGTAACGTAATGTCATAACGAAATGACGAGAATGTTGCATTAGACAGATTGAAAAGGGAGGCGTGCAGCAGAGCAAGAGAGAGAGAGAACGGATATACACTTATGATATTATAAAGCAGCCCCCATGCGGGATCGCGATGCCTGTGTTTTTTTTTCTTCTTTCTGTATGTACTTATATTTATACTTTGTGTTGTGCACTTGTGGCATGTGCCGCGTGTTTGTGTTTTATATTTTATATACGTTATATATTTTATCTGGGAAAGCGCTTCGACGAGCACATGAGTTTGTAGCTCACACACGATCGATAAGAACTATTAATTTTTTTTCCTATTTTTTTTTTTTTAATAGTTCTGGAAACGATGTATTGTATGCCTGACTTCGTTTGATAATATGTTCGAGAGCTCTTTTCAAGAGGATATGATATATATATATTGCGTTATTACGCACGTAATAATAACCTATATAAAATATGTATTTTTGGGCGCGGACTCTGGGAGTAATCTCTTTTTAGTAGAGCTGTAAGGGATCGATAATTCGTACCTACATCGCGGGACATGTAAGTGCGCAAAGCGAGACGCGCGTTGATACTCGACTGCTTGCTTGCCGCGATGACCTAAAGAACTTGGCCCAGCTAGCTCTCGCTGCCCCAATTCTTTTTTTTTTTTTTGCGTTAAAGGGGAAAAAGGTTAATACTTAGGCTCCGCGATTACAAATCATCGCCGCACTGCCGAGCGCGTTAACAAAAATCCATACATTATACCTGTTAACTCTTTGCGCGCGCGCCCGAACGACGATTTTTAAGCAATGTAAATATGCGTAAAGCAAATACGCATATCGTAAATATTTAAATCCCTTTAAACTTTTGCGAGGTTCCCACGCTTTCTATAACAATATAAGCGTATAAACTTCTTTTTTTTTGCGAATAATACATGTTTCGCGCGCTCGCGCGTTGTTTTCAGGGTTTTTTTTTTATATATTGTAGGCTCGTGTATGCGTGTATGTGTAGATGACGTATTATACGTGAAAAATGAAGGGAGGGTGGAAATTTTTAATCGATTATAAGTACGGCGCTCGTACGTGGTACAATGTGGTTCGCACTGTAACCGAGACACGTACCTACACCGTATAAGATTTAAAACAAAACAAAAATAAAAAAAACCTCAAAGAAAATTGCATTATTTTTTTTTCTCCACAGGATGACATGATGATGCAAGAACTATCCGTCCCGTCGCTGAACGAGAAGCTGAGCGTGGTCGAGATGCCGAAGGAGAAGAACGGCTTCGAGCGTCGTTCAGGTGGAGCAGAAGGTGGCCCGGTCAGAACGAAGCGGAGGCGACCCAGCAAACTGGCGCAAGCCCTCACAGCCAAGCCCAATCGCGGCAAAAAGAAGACGGCTGCAGCAGCCATAACAGCGGCAGCAGCCGCCGCCGACTTAGATCTGGACGGCATTAACGAAGAAGATCTAGAGCTGATCATACAGGCCTGCTCGCCGAGTTCCAGCGACTCGTACATATCGTTCAGCGACGAGACGACGACGAACGCTTTATCCAGGTGAGAGAACGCGATCACACACACATACCAAAAAAAAAAAACAAAACAAAAAATTTCCGTTGATAGTATACTCTCACGGCGACGAATTATGTTGATGCACCTGTGCTGGCGGCTCGCATGATTATATATGCGAGGCGAGGTTTAGAAAATTTCCCCGCTGTCATTGTCATACCAAAAAGAGAGAAAAAAAAAAGATTTGAACGATAAATCTGTTGAAAGAAAAATATGTGTACGAGTATATATGGTATTTACGCTAAATCGCGCGTCGACGCGATCGCGAGAGAGCGTAAATACGTCGCTTGTACTGCACGAAGCGCAGTCGCTGCCTCGATTTCGTACAATAATATGCGTTTTATTGAAACGCGAGAGTTTTTTTTTCTTCGTTCAAAAGCGTGTTACAGCAGCTGCAATAATGAATGCCCCTTGAGAAGTAAAAAAATATCTTAAGAAAATAAAAAGGTGCCGATAAAAAATACCGCGTATACGTCTTATCAGACATTGGAGTCCCTCTCCCTCTCTCATTCAATTTCGTTAGTTAGTTTTTTTTTTTTTCATTTTATCGTTGGCGCAGCAGCAGTTCCTCCATGTATATATACGCGGTGCTGCCTGCCTCGTAAAGCCTCAAAATTAAATTTTTCACACAAAATCGAGGTCAGATCGAGTTTCATGAATTTCTGTTTTGGAGCGACGACGTGTATATATATAAAATACACATATACAAGCACACATGAACAAGAGAGAGACGCAGGTGTTGCGTGTGTTTTGTCACAAGATTCGTGTATTTTGTCAATAATCCATCTGCTTCGGCTCTTAACGGGCCTATATAAACTGTTTTTCATTTAATGGACTATATTATACGGGGCTCTTCGATCCAAAAGTAGTCAAGGAAACGTGAAACCATATGCGTGCGGCGTTTTGACATTTATTAATAATGCATTTGATAAGTAGCAGTCCGGGCCAAGCTCGTTTTGTATACATGCGCTTCACACATCACGAGTGCCATTGTATTTATAGAGGGACGCCTAGGAAAAAATCGGCAAGTGAAAGCATTGAACTTTGGCACACGGCTACACAAATATTACGCAAGAGCTGTCAAAAATAGCTACAAGGAGACGAGCCTACACACACATACAATATAATATGGCATGCAAACATCATTAAGCTTAACAGGCACGAGATGTGTATGCGTGCAAAATTCGGCACTCGTATTATTATAATTCGCGCGTCCGATTATGCGTGCGCCAGGGAGGGATATTTAAATGCTGCGCCCATCTTGTGATCGGGCATCTATCGGCGCAGGAATGTACACAATCATGCATCATTGATGACCTTGAGCTTGATGCCGTCGCCGCCGCCTTCTCCTCCTCGCCACCACCACCACCTCCTCCTCTTCATTATTCTCCTCCTCTTTCTACCTTCGAAACATCGCAGCGCCATCGGCAAAATCTCGGTGTTTGCTAGATAACGGAGAAGGGTGGCTCAATTGTCATCGTGTATTATATCGAGCGATGCGCAAGCCCACCACTCGACCCGACCGAACTTCGATGTACTTATACTTCTATACTTCTTTTTGCTTCTTTTCCAAAACACAAAATTCGCTCGAATACGCAAAATTTTTGCGCAGCCGCTGCGCCTACGTGCTTGCGTACTATACGTCTATGTGTGTGTCGAAACACACCGAGCTTCAACTCGAACGAGGAGGCGCGCGCGCGCGATCCATACACACGCACACGGCAAAACCGCCTCACGAATAAATACGCGAATAGCGGGGGAACGAGAGAAGTTTTCGCCGAGTGCGAGAGTCGAGCTGCGCGCGCGAGCCGTGTGCCGAACGCCAAAGCCGAGCTGAGCCGACAGCTCGAGCAGCAGCGAAAGAGTAAAACGCAACTTTTATCGGGCCGCGCGCTGTTTCGCGCCGCGCCGAGCCGTGGCAGGCTTTCAGTGACTGCGCGAATGTGCGAGCAACACGACAGCTACGGCTTTAGGCTTTAATACACGATTTATATACATTCGGGCAAAAAGCAAAAGTGACAGAGAGAGATAGATAGATAATAAATAATATATACCTCTCGATATACAGTTCATGTGTGTGTGTGTCAAAGCTTATCGCGAGCTGACTCTCGCGAAAAAGCATACATACGCGAGCTTGAGTGTTATTTAATATATATAAAAAGGCCCCGGCCGTAAGTCAGCGGCACAGCGTGCGTAAGTTTCGCGAATTCGGAGCAGCACTATAGACTCTTTGATGAATTTTTCTCCGTGTGTGCGTGCGTATCGTACGCGCTCGCGCGCGTCTAGATGAAAATTTGTGTGCTTTTATTAGTGGAGCGACAACCGAGTGAGAGGCCATAATATATACGTGTATCTGTGTGTGTGTGTTTGTGCGTGTGCGTGCGTGTGTGTCGTATTTCCAGCCCACGTACGTCACGCGAGAGCGAGAGACACGATCATCCAGTGAAGTGTGTTTTTAAAATCGTGCAAAAAAAAAAAAACGACGAGAAAGATAAAAGCAAAAAAACAACTATATAGTGTAAAAAAAAGACAGAGCGCGGACGCGGAGCAGAGGAGTCTTAAAATTAACCTTGCGCTGTGGTGCAATAAGTAAACTTTAGGCGCAGAGCTTATAGCTATATAGCTGTTGTCTCGTGTATGTGTGTGTCCACCACAAACTCACATCGGTGATATTAACACACGTATAGAGCGAGCGAAGTGAATAATAGAGCTCGCGCTCGCGCTTACAGCCGGCCGGTGTGCCGCGCGACATATAGTGTGACGCGACGACGATAATTAATTGATTATAGAGCAGCAGAAGCAGCGGCAGAAGCGTAACAGTAGTATCTAAATAGACACCTCTACACATGCGATTGTACATAAAAAACAAGTGGAATTCCTCGTTCGACTGGATGGGATCTTGTCGTAATAGCAGCCGTCGTCGTCGTGGCGATAGCAACATAAAGAGCTGGCGCATTATTATAATAGCTGGATGATGATCGCGTGATACATAACGCGTAGAGGATCCGCTGCGCGCGGAGCAGTCCATGCAACAGATTGCCCCTTGTGCTGCATTACATATAGATATAACGTCGTTGTGTGTACATAACAGCAGCAGCGGTGCACCCTCTTTCGCGCGCGCTTACCCGCCCACCCACTCGATCAGGTTGCAAGCAAGCGCAACAGCAGCAGCAGCAGCAGCAGCGGCAGCAGCAAACAGAAGCTAAACAGTAGCAGCAGCTGAAATCGGACGGCAAGTGTCGCGGTGGTTGTGGTCGTCGTCAGTCAGACTGACACCCGATCCAGCGCCCCGATCATTTGCCTATTTGACATAGATCATCTTTGTTTTGTGACTGCAATTGATCTCTCGGAGCTTTGACGAGCGCGGTGACAAGTGTATTACGTTTATACCAATGCCATAAGATTTTTTCTCTCTTAAGTAAAAAATAGAATAGAAAAAAAAAACATATACCAAAGACATACGATACTTTAAGGAGCAGTAAGTGTAGTCGCAGAGCGGCAGGAAGTGCTTGCAGCTACTGTGCGAGAGTGCGTATACTGTGGCGCGTCAAGGTGGAGCTGAAAGCTGCCATTAATCGTTATCTGCTTTCTTCACATTTCGACTTCTTGTGTGAGAGTGTTTGTGTACATACACACCAGATATACGTCGTATTAACACACGAGTGCGTCGAAAGAAAATAATATAAAAGTGAAAAAAAAGACGACTAATTTCGAATATATATCGAGTGAAGTGACAAACAACATACAAAAGGCGGCTACGAGTGTGTGCGTTACGTCGCTGCGTAATCCCCACCAGCCCGCGATCTTGTCTCTGCACTTGTGGCATCCTATATGTGATATACACACAAAATTATAATACCAGTAGCATCGACCAACAGCAGCAGCAGCAGCAGCAGCATCATCTTTAGCAAGAGAGAGACGGATAGATCTTGCGCTTCGCTCGCGCCAAACAGCTTAAATACTTGCCCGCGCGACTGATGAACCTCATTTGGTTTTGTAAACACAAGCATGAGAGATCGCGATCGCGACTGCATCATCGTAATTCCACGGTTGCTTATTCTTCGTCTTCTTCTTCTTCTCTTCGTCTCGATCGAGGAAATATTCTGCTGAATCTTGATAAACTCCGAGATCCATGAACTTTTGCGCGTGAAAGTTATATAGAGACTTCTTAGATTACGTCGACCAAAGTGCTTTTTTTTTCGTGGCTTTCAATTGTAACGCGCGTGTAATTGCAACGAACCCCCGAGTGTGGACAATTTTACGGAGTGAAGTTTTTTTATCATACATAGTAATATAAGGAACTGAAAAAAGTACAAAAAAAAAAACAACAGAGTAAAATGTATCAACCAGCGGCCAGAGCCTATCATCATCAAGTCGAGGACGCCAACATGTTCGGTTATCAGCATATGCAAGCTCAGCAGCATCACTTGGTGCACAGCAATTACTGCGCGGCTTACGTTCAACAGCATCATCATCATCATCATCAGCAACAGCAACAGCAGCAGCCGTCGTCATTGCTGCCGCCGCATCTGATGCAGATGCCCGAACTGAACCGAGTGGCTCCTTACCTGCAGGGCTTCAATGGCAATCATCATTACGAGCATCATCATCAGCAGTATCAGCAGCAAATTTTGCAGCCGCTGATCGACAGCGGCAGTCCCATAGTGGTGGCCATCCAACATTCCATGCAACATCGGGGCCCATGGCCCATGGAAAATATTATAGCTTCTGATGTTTATCAGCAACAAAAGCAACAACCACGACCACAATTGCAAATACAAGAAATACGACAAGCGCCGATACAACCGATGGAAATTCCTGCTTACCAACAACAACAACAGGCTCAACAACCACAACAACAACAACATGAACAACAACAACAACAACAACAACAACAAATCGCGCCCCAAGTTGAAAATCAAGTGGCTCCCTACCAAGCGGAGCAGCCGCAGCAAGAGAGGCAGAGCCCCGAGCCGACTTACGAGGAATTAGCCGAACATGCTCAGGCGTTTTGCAGGTAAGAGAAAGAGTGAGAGAATAAACCGCAAGAGGTGGGAGACAACAGCAGAAAGAGTTATTAATTGCGTCTGCGGATAACTTCGATTTCCTCTTATCGAAAGGCATTGTTTGTTTGCTTTTTTATCTACTCGCGTTCTTTGCGCCTCCTCTCGCTCTGACATCAAGCATCGATATTATAAACGCGAGTTTTAAATTTAAAAAATAACATCATTATATTTACTTGCGTATATAAAAATGCACCGAGACTTTTTCTTTATCGCGCAGTCGAACTCTTTATACATTGTTTTTTTTGTTTTTATGTATAATAACATTTACTCGTAATTTATACATAATGCACCTAGATAAAGAAAAATAAAACGAAACCGAGCGGAAATTTTTCTGCACCGAAATTCATCGACAACTGCGCTGCTGTGCGCGCGCGATAAATTTTGGATTAAGAAGACGAGTGCAAGCTCACGCGTCCCATGCGCGCGCGCGCGCGCGAGATAAGCTCCCTATAAAACGTCCTGCTACGTTACACGAAACCAATCGCGACAAATATACATAATTTATAACCGCGCCGTTCTATTTTTATTTATTTTTCATTTCGTTGTTGCTGTTACTTTTCGATCGCTGAGTATCGATTATCGAGCTTCGCGCGCGAGAAAGCCACAGTACAGCTTACAGGTGTAACATCGAATTGGAAAAAAATGAAAAAATCGCGACGCGCTTCCGCGAGAGTTGTGTTTGTTTCGCGCGCGCGCGCATTAATCCTAAAAATTATCCGTGACGAGAGTTTTTTCATTCTTCAAACAATCAATAGCGAGCTACGTTGGCCCCGCGAGCTTCATTTTATAATATCTCTCTCACGCACAATTTTGCAAGAAGCAAAAATTTTCCATGATTGTGTTAATATACAAATATATAATGCCGAGCGCGCAACTCGCGACGACGACGCGCAGAAGCACGAAACTGTTGTTATTCCCTTGCCGCGCGCGCTCGCCTCGAAAATCATAAAATTGCGAATTACTATATGCCAAAGTTTTCGAACAATATAATAATGTATGCATTATATGAAAATGTTTGTTCCGTGTAGTCACAATCTATTTTTGATGTAAAAACTTTTTTCATCAATTTTTTAGCATAATGGCTTTTATTATTATGCACTTTAACAATCAATCTTTTTACCTACTCGTTCGTTAATTTATTTTTTCTGCTGGCTTTTATTTTTTAACTGTCACTAATTTGTTCGGGGAATTTTGACTATTCCAACGTTTTTTTTTCCGTTGTTTTATTAAAAATTCGAAGATACATTAAAAGACTCGAGAGAAGTGTCGAGAGGAACTTGATTACGATTTCGACGTTTTGGACGTGATCCGGTTTTGATTCTCGATGGGAGTTTGGCATTCGTAAAGATATAGGTGTCAATAAGCTTATTTATAATAATTCCGACATAGCATATTTATTCCAGCAGAAAAATTTTTTCAAATAGACTATAGAGCAAATTCAACCTCGAAACACAAATCATTATCAAACTTTGAAAACGAAAGCAAAGGCTAAGCGCAATTATCACGGTTGACGTGTGCACGTGTCTTTTGAATAACTTATATATCAGTCGGCTTGCATTCAACAAAATACCTCGGCATAAAGTTTAAAAAAATAAATAAATAAAAAAATTGATAAACCTGCAATTTTATGTCTTGCCTTTTTTTTATAATATTAGAATAGTTTGAAATATTTATTATGCAGTTATTTCGGAAGGAGGAAAATAAAAATTCTAAAAACTAAACGGAAAAAATATTGCACTCCACCGATTTTAGATTCAAAAATCCTATAAATAAGATCAAATATTTTTCGAGATTTATTTTAAATTTACGGTATAGACTATACAATTTTGCGCTTGACCATGGAGAATCCTCCATTGTGCTTTTTTATTTCATTTGTTTGTTATACACACACGCTCGCGCCGCTATTTATTTTCTGTTATACATCCTCAAAACAAATTATTGTCCACGAGTTAAAAAGAAAATTAAAAAAGAAAGAATCCCATTTCATTTAAAGTTAAATCACTGCGCGTTTCAAGCCATGAACTGAAATACGATACTGCAAGGTAGAAAGAATTCAATAATAATAAAGGTCAGGTACTTTATGCACGTGGATTGAAAACACATAACCCAACAATTCTAGCCAACTGCGTATCAACTTTACGCAACAAAAAAATGCAAATATTGGCTTTTACGAAATTCTAGCTATCTAAAATTGAACTAGAGAGAAAAGCTCGCATCGATGCGAAACTTTATTAGTGGAATTATCGTTCAACATTTTGGACGTGGAGGGTGTAAATTAAAATTCTGTTATGATTAACGGGTGAATTATCATTGTAAAACGTCAGATTATTGAGTGATCGACTTATTTTCTCCCTATCGCGGCGTGTTATATGCGACATCGATGAAATTTGAGAACTTTGTCGAGTAAAAGCGTCTGGAGAAGGCGGAGAGTTGCATCCGCGATCTCAGATGCAACTGCCGCGACACATTATCGTCACTTTCATTGAGCAAAGAGAGGGGGAATATGAAAAAGATATATTTTATGAGCAAGAGAGAGAGAGAGAAAGAAAAGGAAAAAGTGTACGGTAAGAGGAAAGAAGACGATTTTACGTCAGTGACAGTGTATCTTGGAAGTGTTTCAAAGTATCCGACTATAAGGATCAAATGCTCGTATAAGTTTCACGATATAAAATTCGATCGCCTAAACAATTTTCCTAACTTATCTCCAGTATTATTGTACTTTAGAGATCTGATTAAATAACTCGAATACCGCAAACCTCGACGAACAAAAAAATCAAAAATTATCAATGAATATTAGGCCTCTCGGGAAGGTGAGAACAATGAAAAAATAGCAATCTCTCTCTCTCTCTCTCTCGAGTACCTCAAATATTTTTGAATACAACACGACGATAACGAGCGTAAACGCGATTTATTTTCAATCAAAGTATATCGCGCTTATACATATATTATATATATCTGATTACTTTCTCAAGGACAACCAATTTCACGCACGTCATTCGAGTATTACAAAATGACAAGAAAAAAGAGAATGATCGTTTAATTATGGCGCAAACCCGCGATGTGCTTACTACTGCGAGGCTTAATTATTCTAATCGCTGATAAGTTAACGCTATCGTTTTTGCGTAAATTCGCAATATACTATAAAGCCGAGAATCACGTATATTAAACGCTTTTATAGAACTTTGTTGATCTAGCGCAGAGAAAAAATGATAAATGGTATATTCTCATTTGTGTCTATAAGTCTAAAAATATAATTCGTAACTCGCTGATTAATCATATACTCGAGCGTTATTATTTTATTTTAATTTATTTTATTTTTGTAAAATACTGAAGAAGCTCTTAAGAGACGAGCGCCGCGAGCAGCAGCAGCAGCGCGAGCGAAAAATATTAATAATGAATAAAAAGAGAGAAGCTGGACGCGCGGCAGCAGAAAAAAAATTTACGATGGGCCGCTCGCGAAATAATATTGCGCGCTGTAAAGCCCCGTTATAAACGAAGCTGTGGAATAATAATTATATTACGAGTTCGAGTATTATATGTATGTGTGTAGTATAGTTTCTCGCGGGCGAAGCAGCCTCGAGGTCACGTGACTGGCTCACGACGAGATATAATCGTAACGCAAAGCACACACACACACACACACACAATCGGTCGATTTTAAAAATTTAAAGCTCCCAATAGAGTCGAGTCGAGCAACGTGGCCTGTGCGCGAGACCTCTTCATCATCATTTTATTTTATAATTATCATAATTATAAAAACGCGGTGGCGGCTGCGGCGGCGCTCTCGATTCTCGTGCCTCATATTATAACGCATTTACGAAAGAGTTGCATTTTTTCGTAAATATCTCCGCGAGATGATTGGACGGGAAAAACATTACGAGGGTATCGCACCAGCAGCAGCTTGAAGACCTCGAGGCACGCGTTATCGGCTGCTTGCTTGCTACTTGCCACCGTATAAGTACTGCCGCACTGATCAAGCCTCGTAAATGTGTGCAATTGCGCCGCTTGCAATTGCGCGAAATAAATCGAGAGAGAGAGACATAAAGAGAACAAAAAATAATCGGTTGTACATTACGGCCGAGACGTAACGTCGACGTTACATATGTGTATAAAAGTTTACAGGCCAAGAAGCGAAAAAATTGTTTGAAATTTATTTATAGTTCGCTACTTCCACTATATGTGCTGGTATATCAATCGTTGAAATTAACGTCGAAGGTCACGCCTACGTACGACGAAGCTCTTCAAGACTCTCTCGAGAGAATTTCGTGTATTGTACGTACATATTATAATTGCGTATGTATAGTAGTACACACACAGAGATACGGTCCGCAACGAAATCTCCCGACTTTGATGCAATGACTTATGTATATATTCCGAGAGACAAAAAAGGCAGTTTGACCCTCGGAGATCTGTAGCAGCAGCAGCAGCAGCACACACTGCATACGCAAATGCGAGCACTTGTGTAAGAAGAAAATGTACAGCGAGACAAAGTCTCTCGAATAAATGTCTATAATTTTCAGACGAGCAACGATCTAATATTCAAGTAGTATAACCAAATCGTCGTAGCTACCGTGCAAAGCTTAGAACAAAATGTATATTACATGTGTGTGTGTGTGTGTGTGTGTGTGTGTGTGTGTGTGTGTGT